>UELV01095438.1:0-14101 GCA_900490015.1 Megastigmus stigmatizans | reverse complement strand
GGGTATTTCAGACCCCCAGTGGGCAAAAATGTTTATAACTTTTTTATTTATTAATATTTTCATTTGCAATTTTTTTTACAAGTATCTTAAGGTCTCTACTAAAGAGTGTTTTAGTTCATAAGATCCAAAATTATTGTTTAGATATTGAAAAAAATCGAAATTTGTTTAAACACTGAAAATCTATCCCTTTTACTAAAAAATTCATAACTTTTTGAAATTTGAATATTTTCCGATGAAATTTTAATGGCTAACTCGTGAAACTATAACCTTTAGGATAAAATTAGTTTTAAATACCAATTTTTCAAAAAAGGTATTTATTTGAAAAAAAAACTGATGAAAAAAGGATGAGATAAATGAAACAAGCATGCTTTTTATTTATGGCAACACAAAGCAAATAGTGACGCGTAACTTTGAAAAATTTTCGGTCAAAAACACTCTGGGGTCTTTCGGACCCCCAGTGTCATTTAAGGGTTAATAATCTTTTTCAGCCTAGCAGCCCGAAAGTACCACTTTCCCGACAGGGGCCGGTTTGAGACCGTGGTAATTTCGGCCACGCTAGGTAGAAAAATAGTATATAACACCATGGGAAGTAAAAAAAGAATGCCTTAGATCGCATGTTTGTCGTGATCTCGATTTCAGCTCGGGCGACGATTTACATGCGATCAGAGATCATTCTTATATTGCTTCCCTTGGCCTGTAGTATACTATTAATTTTTATTAGTTATATTTCAAATATTTTGAATGATGGAGGTCAAGTCGATACTGCTTTTTTAGATTTCAAAAAAGCGTTTGATAGAATTAGTTAGTTATTGTAGATTATTAAGTAAATTATATAATTTAGGAATTAGAGATTCACTTCTGGAATGACTTGGCTCGTATTTGTATGATAGAATTAGTTTTGTTAAAGTAAAAAATGTAACTTCTTCTCCACTTTTTATTCCATCAGAAGTCCCCCAACGATCTCATCTTGGCCCGTTGCAGTTCAGTATTTTTGTTAGCGATATAAAATGCAATTTAACCTTTTGTAAAATATTACTGTTTGCCGATGATGCGGAGCTTTTTTATAAAATAGAATCTATGAATGACGTTAAGAAATTACAATTGGATTTAGACGCAATGCTCGAATGGTCGGAGAAAATGGTCGCGCTAAACTTTGCAAAATGAAAAGGTACGTTATTTAATAGGAAAAGAAAGAATTTTATATATAATGATTACATGATCGAAGGTCAAAGTATTGAAAGAGTTAATTATACAATGGACTTAGGTGTCGTATTTGAAACAGATCTATCTTTTAATAAGCACATTGAACAAATTACTTTTAAAGCGTTTAGCTTGATTAGCTTTATTTTCAGAAATACGAAAATGTTTAAAAAATCTACTTCAATTGCGTGCCCTTACAAAAGTTTATTCTGTCTAATTTAACGTATGCGTCAATAATTTGGATTCCTTACTATGATAATGATATTAAAAAGTTAGAATCAGTTCAGTTCATCTTATTTTACTTGCATTACTTGCTTTTAGATTTAATGTTCGAATGAATAGATTCGACCATGAGTACCGTGATATTTCTAAAGTTTTCAATATAAATACAGTTATTCATTGTAGATAAAAAACATCCTGATCTTGCTAATTATTTTAAATTAAAGTCATGCAATTATTCTATTAGGCATTTTAGAACTTTAAAAGAGTTTAATTGTAAATCCTTATTTACTTTCATTAGTCCACTTTTTAGGTTGCGCAGGTCTTGGAACAGTCATAGGCTTGATTTGAATAAATTTCCAAATATACATGCATTTAACAAGTATATTATATAAAGAAAGGGTTTTGCGACACTACTAATATTGTTTCTGGATTGGTTGTCTCATTAATATTATTATTATTATTATTATTATTATTATTATTTACATTATTATTTACATTATTATTAATATTAGTGTATTATTATGTAGTTAAGTTAAGTATTTAACCATTCTTTATTTCATATTTAGATTGTATTAGTGTAAATGAAATTTTTCTTTCATTTAACGGTTTATTCCCGAAAATTTATTTAAAAAAAAAAACAGAATTTTGGTCAACCATTCCACCAAAAGTCACGCACATGCGCGGAATCTACTCGCTCTTCTAACTGGATTTTAATGGATACTCAATTACTCAATGTTCATCAAACATTCATACACTACAATACGCTTTACAGTCTGCGCTCACTTTCTAATTTCTATGTCTGTACATTAGTATAGGCAGAGTTTATTGTTAATCTATTTTTATGTAAGACTATATTTATATACATGAATAACATAAATTACGTTCTGTAATAACTATTCATTATTTCTAAATGAATTTCAGAACAAACTCTCACAGAACAACTTTAGAATGAAGCGATAACAGTACGTATAGTAGTATTAAGCTAAACTCAATTAAAAATCAATTCATTTAAACTTCTACGGAAGCTTCTGAATCACCCCGTTGATGTCGCTACTAGCGGCCATTCATAGAAAGTGAGCGTAGTGAGTATAGTCGCGAGCTTCGAGCATCCTGATTCCTGCATTGAAAACACCTTGCGTCGCGACTCGCGATGATACTATGTAGCGAGTAAGCCGAGCGCGTTACTAATATTTTCTCGACGTGTGCGCTTGGGCTTGCCTGACGCGGTTAGGTTGATGCATACCAGGGCGTTGTCATCAGTATTTCAATAGCTTTAATTTACACGCCCAGCGCCCTGCTTTTCTTCAGTTCAGTTTAATATTTACGGCAAAATGAGGGGAGGCAGTAGCTTAAGTACAGTTTTGGCCACAGTATTATTTGTAACGATAATTAGCAGTTGTTCAGGTAAGAAATGCTTACTATTCATTATTTTAAAAACAATTGGAGTGTTGTGTTCACCACTTGTGTACTTACTCTCTGTAATTGATGCACTCCGAACTAATGTTTATTTACTTTATAATTGGATACAATATAATATGTTTATTTATTTTAAAATTTATTAAGTGTAATTTTTCGATTTATTTTTTTTAAGTAAACTTTTATTATTAAACAAAATTTTGTTTAACAGGTCAAAATCTGAACAACACTGCGGTATGGTGTACTGTATCAGAAAGTGAACAGAACAAGTGCGAAGCATTCTCAAGAGCGATTGATCGTGAAATTTCTAATTTTCGTCATTACTATGTTTCTATACAATGTAAACGAGCATTCAACAAAGAAGAATGTATGGCCTTATTAGATCACGAAAAAGCGCATTTGACCTCACTAGATGCTGGTGAAGTATTCATTGGAGGTAGATATCATAGTTTGGTGCCTATAATGCAAGAGATCCATGAAAACAGAGTCAATTACCAATATGCTGTTGCTGTTGTTAAAAAAAATTCTTTACCCGACGTTAACCATATAAGAGATCTTCGTGGAAGGAGAGCATGTTTTGCTGGGGTTGGAACGTTGGCTGGCTGGATAACACCGATATTTACAGTAAGTCATAACAAGCATATATACATTTTTCAATTTTTGGTAACGTAACATTTTTTGAGTATACCTTAAACTATTGTTATTATAATGCACACGTATTGTTACAAATATTATAATTTAAATAATGTATTTCAGTTAATGAAAGATGGTGGCATGGAGATAATTGATTGCAATAATCATGTAAAATCAACAATAAAATTCTTTGGTCCCAGTTGTGCTGTCAATTCGTTAGTTAACAAGTACAATCCACTTGGCGATAATTCCGATCAATTGTGCAAACTTTGCATTGGTAAAGTGCCTGGCGGTAAATGCACAGATGCAGATCCTTATGCAGGTTATGAAGGAGCATTCAGATGTCTACTTGAAGCTGGTGATATTGCATTTTTAGTTCATACAACTGTACATCAAATGACTTCAACAGATTTTGATTTAAGTAAGTTTGCAAGATGATTTTAAATTGAAATATACTTTTTTATTGTAACTTTACTAAATAAAAAGAAATTTATGCCCATGCTAATAAAAAGCATCATTGTACTCACAAGGCGAGTCTGAGGAGTTCGGAATACCGATTTTCATGACACTTTACAAAGACAATCTTTGGCTGAACACATGAGAAACGTGTCTCGGGATTTCGTCAAATGGCCTTAGATCTCGAATTAAGATCAATTTTAATCAAATATACGAGAAAAATAGTTGCTTTAAAGCCTAATAGCAAGGCCAATATACATCATAGAAAATATTGCAAAGTACAAATCAAAAGTATAAATAATAAGTTATCAGTTACATGTTGGAGCGAGTCAGTAGGGCGATCCTGAGAAAAGTTATGAGCGATTAAACATTAAATTAATTATAAACGAATTTTACGACTGAACGCTAAATTTTAAAGCTCAATCGCTTATATATCGCTTATAACTTTTGAATGAAACGTGCTAACAACTCGCTACAAAATACGAATGAAAGCTTACTATCTATTCTATCGATTTTTGATTTGCGACGTTCTTTGCGATGTATATTGGCCTTGCTATAAAACTTTTAAGCCAGCTACGATTTCTCATATATTTCGATAAAATGGGCTTTAAACTCGGGAGTATTTGTCAAAGTCGGAGCATGTTTTCGGCCAAAGAATGTCTCTGTAATTTTTCCCGAAAATCAGTTTTCAGGACTCCATGGACTCTCTCTTTGTCAATATAAGTTTTTGTTGATACACAAATATTTATAATATATAATTTATCTTTTTATGTGCAGATTCTGTAACCAAAGATCAGTTTGAGCTGCTCTGTAAAGACGGTTCCCGTAAACCTATAGATGAATATGCATCTTGTAACTGGGGAGAAATTCCCTCTAATGCTATTGTAATTTCATCTGCCACTAATCCAGAAAAGCGTAAACTCTATCAGAAATTTCTTGAAGAATCTGTTAGAATATTGGGAAGAACTGGAAATAGCACTCGTCCTTCTGACAGTGAATTTTATAACAATCGTTATGATACAACAACAATAAGACCATATAATCAAAATTATGAAAATAATGAAAATTATGAAAATAAGAAAAATTATAATGATATGAGCAATTGGAATACAACTGGATTCTTCGATAGAGATAGGACGCTATACAACACCCAAGAACCAAACATTCAAACAATAGAGAAATTTCACTTGTTTGAATCTGCTCCGCGCTATGGCAGACATCACAACCTCTTATTTTCGGTAAGATATTGCTCGATAGTTTCAGCCAAATTTTTTATTTATCAGGTAGATACCAGAATTTTTAATTTATTTACACAACCTTAACTTATACTTGTAATTTAGGATTCAGCAAAAGATTTTGTACGAATACCAGAATCAGATCAAACATTTTCTGGCTATTTAAAGCAAGCTTTGGAAATGATATTTGCTGTAAGACGATGCCCAGTGAATAGAATGTCTTTATGTGTAACATCAGAACCGGAGTTGGAAAAGTGTATCAAAATGAAGGTACTGAAAAAAAACTAATAATATTTATAAAAGATTTTAAAAGTTGTATAGATTAAATAATTCTGAAAAATAATTGTTTTATTTTTAAGATCGCCATGAAAGCACAATTATTGAAGCCAGAATTATTGTGCTTCAAAGGTCACAGTCAAATTCATTGCATGCAAGCCATACAAAATGGGTAAGTTCATATAAAAAATTAAAATATTTGATATCTGAAAATTTTACTGTATTCTAGTTCAATTCATTCTTTTATTTTATCGAGAGCCGTTCGCCTGCAGAAGTTTTGTTATTTATCATGGATATCTACATGTTTTTTAATAATATCTTTAAATTTTAACTGTTTAGGCAAGCGGATGTGACGGTTTTGGACGCCAGTGATGTATACACCGCAGGTTTGCGTTACGATCTTGTACCTTTTGTATCTGAAGTCTACAATCTTGGAGCACCGGCTTATTATGTCGTTGCTGTGGCGAAGGAAGAAGATGACAACACAGATCTAACTTATCTGAAAAACAAGTATTCGTGTCATCCGGGTATAAATACTGCCGCTGGATGGGTGTATCCACTGGCTTATTTGTTATCCAATAGTTGGATTCGAGGCTATGGTTGCGATTCAGTTCGTGCTGCAGCAGAATATTTTACCAAATCGTGTGTTCCTGGTGCTCTCAGTCCGGAGTACAATACAGGTGAAATGTTTATTTAATAAATATGCGTTAAAAAAAATTAATTGTACATACGGAATCCGACAATATATATTAATTTTCTATGATTATATATAGAAATATTAAAATATAGAAATATTAGAATAAAATTTAGTTAAATATTACTAAAAATATTGATTAGAGTTTATTTATAGTAATACATCATATTCTATCCAAAATTGTCATAAATTATATCTTGGATGCTTATTCGACACAGGTGTGCCCTATGACAATATGTGCGACTTATGCCATGGTACCAAAGACCGCTACTGCCGTCGTGATGCTTCCGAGGACTATTATGGCTACACAGGTGCTTTCCGCTGTCTGGTGGAGGGAGGTGGTGACGTCGCCTTCTTGAAACACACCACCGTTGCTGAAAACACAGACGGCAAGCGTAGGGATTTCTGGGCGCGAAACACATTCACCAAGGACTTCCAGCTATTGTGTCCGGATGGTACGCGCAAATCCACCTTGGAGTACCAGAGTTGCAATTTAGGAAAAGTTGCAGCGAATGCTGTTGTCACTCGCGGGGGTTACTATGGATATAATGAGACGCAGGTAAGATATTTGCATTATCCTTTTTAGAACGTTAATAAAATTTGTAATGTAAATAATCTGTCTTGACCCATTAGTGCTGAAGACAACCAACATTTTGCGTTGATTCAAACGCTATCATTTGTGTCGAGTGCATAGTAGAATTTTGATGACAAACACATTATAGTTATATTGAAATATCACAATTGAAAGAAATTTTTTAATTGCATAGATCTTAAGTACCTATTAGTATATGTACCTATATCGAAGACCAAATTTGAGTACTTTTGAGGACAATTGCAAACTGATGTAGAAGCAAGTTTCATGATTAAAAAGAATCGACCTGTAAAATTTCGGTACAATAATTGATTTTTATATATGTAATTCTACCAGTGACTTCGGAAGAGTGACCCTGAAAATTTTTGAATATCTCGAATCACAAATCATAGGGATGAAATCAGTACAAAAGTTTGATCATCTTGGACAATAATGGGTAAAGAAAATAATTTAAAATTTCCTTAAAACAAATGTATCTCAATTTTTCAGATAAATGCCTACGCAAATTTGCTTATCTATGCCCAGCAATTTTACGGTAGAAAAGACCAAGACGAATTCACTTTTGGTATGTTCTTTAGTCTGCCACCTTTCAGTGATCTGATCTTCCAAGATGCGACACAACAACTAGCCATCGTTCCACCCGAGAAACGAGAATTCAGTGCCTATTTAGGCCCGGACTTTATGCGGGCCAGAAGAATCGTTGACTGCACAGCTGGTTCACCCGCAATCGAGTATTCGCTGATCGGCACAGCTGCCATGATAATACTCACATTCATTCTTGGCAGATAAAGCAATAATATTTGTTATTCCGCAGTCGCTTATATAAGTAATAGCAACTTTTGTACTCTACATTACCATCCAAGGAAGATTTTTGCGGTTAAAGAACTAATATGAAAGCGTTAAAATGTGCATGTAAGTGCTTTCGATTAAAATACGTGAAAAAGAGACAATATTTTGATTTTAGAACATGTGCAAAATACGATTGTATTTTTTTATTTTCATTATTCAAACTACTTTCGTAGTTATATGCGCCTCGAAAAAAATCGAACGTTTTCATTTTTTTTAACTTTCAGCTAATTAATATAAATTTCATATTCAAAACTTTTTAAATTATTATAGAAGATTCAACGTTGTAATTGATTTGTTACAAAAGTCAGTGTCTTCTTATTTTTATTGAGTCCAGAAAAACTGAATATTGTACATATTTTTAAGAAATAAGTATAATTTAGTACAAAACTGACTTTGAAAGTGCAGTGAATAGTTAGAAGAGAATAGATTAACCAATTTTTTAACAGAACTTGCATATGTATGTTATTATGCATGCATTTGAAAATATTTTCTTTGATACGTTCATAATTTTAAAAATATCTTAGGTGATAAAATGCATAAAAATGAATCTCATGTCTTTTTGACTGTAACTCAATCCGTCCAGGTTTTAGACTAAAAGATATTTTATACCCTAAGAGAGGGATTAAATATTTAAGCTATAAATATTTAAGTATTTGCAATGTATTTTATACCGTCCGTTGTATCACACGTTAAACTATAAATTTATACGTATATTTCTACACGTGCGTACGCCTTTACCGAATACTTTTTTTAATAAATTTTTATCATTGTCATAAAAAATAAATGTTTTAAAAAATAAAATTCCTTTGTCTTCATTCATAACTACCTTCACGTTTATTATGTTTACTTCGACACTTCAAAATTCTAAATTCAATTTTGGCATCGATCTAAATTATAAAAGAAACTCTGGAGCCATGTCTGCCTGAATCAAATTAAAAAAAAGTATTTAAAAAATAAAAAAAAATTATAAAATGCCAGCTGTCGCCAAAAAAGCACTACCAGTGAAAAAGAGTGGAGCAAAAACAAGAATAAGGTATAAATACTAACCTATTAGATAAATTACTTGGCAAACTCGAATTAGAAATATTATTTAGTGGTAATTGAAAATGATTTAGAAGGAAACCGAGAAAGTTACGTTTGAAAGGATGGTTCACCTCCCCGGAAGATTGGGCAAAATTCGATGCTTGGGCAGCGGTCAATGCCTTGCCCAAGAAATTACCAGAACCCGAACCCATTGTATGTATATATTATAATGTAGCCTTCTACTATTAAATGATGGCAAAGTATTCAAATTGCATTTTATTTTCATTCGCTTTCACTTTTTCTTAATTTATACTCCATGTGGACTATAGTACAAAGGTGTTGTGTATAGTAATCCTTTTAGTAAGTATACAAAATAAATTAAATGTATTTACCCTGTTTCTTACGTAAACTTACGTTTGAACGATGTTCCCAAAAAATTAATTATTTATTATAATGTTAAAACGAATGATTTTAATTTATACACAATATCGATTAAAAATACTCCATATACTGTATACATAAAAACTTGTTGGATATAAGTATTTATCCTACCCGAACTTCATGGAGATTTGTTAGATAAATAGAACTGGAAAATTGCATCCATGACCTGAATTATCAATTTTATTATTAAATAAATAATTTTATTCGTCAATGTCACATATCATACATGGTATGCACAAGAATCGTTATCTGGATCATGAATATATTATACCTAGTACTGGAAACGTACTTAAATTCATCAAATAAAATAAAAAAAAAACGACATTTATTCTTTAAACAGAAAAATTTTCGTATCATACATATATATGTATTATCTACGTCAATTGACTCAAATAAGCACTCCTTATGCAGTATTAAAAATTGTATTGAGTTGGTATAAGTTGTAAGAGCTAAAAAATATTATCATAAAAAGAAATCATATTTTAGTTAATTAAATGTAAAATTCATCAAACTTTTTAATATTCAATTATTAATTTTAGTTTTTCATTTATATCAGTAATTCTTGAAGTTAACAACGAAATTTCAACAACTAAATTGATCTGCACGATAGAAATGTTATTTCTCCATCAAGTTGTTGGCAGGATATAGTTTAGATTCCAGAAAACTAAATTAACAAAACAATATATATTCGAACTAAATACCGATTTACCACCAAATACCCCTCTTAAGGCACGATCATCGAAACCACTGGGTGTGCTGAAAAAGCGTATCGTCCTACTTGCGACGGTGCCGAAGCGCAAGTTGGCTGGTGACCTACCATGCAGTATAGCTCGAGCGATCACAAAAGGGGCATTGCACGCAAAAGCTAGCACGCGCACCAAACGATTGGCCAGACCGCATCTTCGAGCTAGTCCCCGTTGCAAAGATTCTAGGATAAAACCGGCAGCGCTGAAATGCAAGGCTAGTGAACGCGTCATCATATTAAGCAGACCCAACCTACGCGTGGAACCAGAATGTAGATCCCAGCAACGACCGTCTCTGTGTGCGATGCGTCACAAGACCTCAGAAAAGGACGTAGAGCTTGCAAGGCCGAAGAGGTACAAGAGCTTGGAATGTGATGTCGGGCGGCCTAGAAAGAAATCCGAAGCTGAGGTAATTTTCTAATTGTCACGTGTTAGCATTCTTGATTGTTTACTTTATGCCAATGTCCTAGTTGTCACAATGGGTGGAGTTTCTGGCGATTCCGAAATATATTTCGCTGATGGATAAAAAGACAAAGCGAGTAAAACAGTGGAAGGAAGACTATTTAGATGGGATAGAAGTAAGAGGAAAGCAAGCGCTTGAAGAGCAGCTAAGGAAACGAGAAGAGGAGAAGGAGAAGAGGAAGCAACAGGAAGCGAAAAAGAAAGCGAGAGAAGAGAAGAAGAAAAAGGAGGAGTTAGCAGCCACAAAGAGCCAATCAACTATAGCAAAAAGTATAGAAGGTGTAGAAGGTGAAGAACGTGAAGAAGGCGAAGAAGGTGAAGAAGGTGAAGAAGGTGAAGAACGCGAAGAAGGCGAAGAAGATGAAGAGGGTGAAAAGGGTGAAAAAGATGAAGACGGTGAAGAAGGTGAAGAAAAAAAGAAAAAAGCTGTTCGAAAGAAACCGAGTAAAAAGTCAGTACCGAAAAAGGAGGAAAAGGAAGAAACTAAAAAAGAGAAGAAAAAGAGAAGAATGAAAAAAGAACCATGGCGTTTTGAAGACATAACTTGCAAAGAATTACCACCGAAAATTTCTAAAGCTGCTCTGAAACACGAAGGTTAGTATCTTAATAAGGGGAAACTAAATAATTCTCTGTTTTATGGAGTAAAAATAAATTACATATAAATAATTACACGTATAACATTTTAAACAATTACATTTAACGATTTGTTATTATATTTAGCCTCACCAGCAACGCAGAAATTGGCAACTTATACACCACGAAAGGATAAGAGTTGCGCAAAAGATGCTTTTAAGGTTTCAGAAGCGGCTAAAAATGCGACAGCTAGTGCTGCAACAGAGAAATTGGCTAAGCCGAAATATACCTCAGACCCCGTAGAGAGACCACTGCCTCGAGAGAAAGATGAATTTGGAAAACCAATAATCCCAATGCCGGTAAATCATATATTTATAAAACTTTACTTTTATGTAATTTATTACAAAAATTTAGTTTTTGTCCTATTAAAAATAGAATGCTAAACTATGAACTTAATTTTTATTTATAATATTATAATCGATAATTTAGTTATGTTTCAAAATATAATTCCAAGCTTCTTAGATAAAAAAACAGTTCAATTATTGCATTGTTAATTTATTGAATGTATTCAGCCTTACGGAAAAGTC
This sequence comes from Megastigmus stigmatizans, assembly GCA_900490015.1. Classification (NCBI taxonomy): domain Eukaryota; kingdom Metazoa; phylum Arthropoda; class Insecta; order Hymenoptera; family Megastigmidae; genus Megastigmus; species Megastigmus stigmatizans. The sequence continues at coordinate 2,699 of UELV01095438.1, read as the reverse complement.
CTGCCCGAAGTTCCACCTTACCAGCCGAGACCATGTAAAAAAGACAAAGATAAAAAAGAAAAAAAGAAAAACGAAAAACAAAAAGATGAAGAAGATGAAGATGACGAAGAAGAAGGTGATGAAGACGAAGAAGATGAACAAGAAAGAGAAAAAGGAAAAGGAAAAGGAAAAGAAAAAGAGAAACTAGCACAGAAACCAATCGATAAAATTGCTTTTGAACCTACGATTGATCCATTGTTTGATTCCAAGGCTGCTAAGAAGCAAGCAAAAGAAAGAAAACGCGCAGCCGATCAGAAAGCCAAGAAAAAGACAAAGGTGAAAACGAATGATGGGGCAGAAGAAACAGAAGAGACTGAATTAGAAGATACTGATATGGAAGTCACTGACAAAGAAGAATGAAAAAAAAAACGATGCAATTTTTAATAATTATTACACATTGTGTAATCATCTAAACAATTTTAACAAATTAGTGTACGAATATGCATGTTAAAAAGATTTACGACATTGTAGGTAATTACACTTTGTCTGTCGTATCGTAACATAACGAATAAAGACACTGCGGCTGACTACAAGTATACAGTACGTGTGACTGAATTTATAATCGCGAAACAAATAATGTAAATATGGGTACACTACCCAAATAGATTTTAAAAATGTATTAAGCGTTGAACCACAGTGCATTGTCTAGAAAATCATATGAGATACGCTTCGGAGTTAGAGAGTATAGAATTTATTTTAACATATTATAATAATTTATATACTAGTTTAAAGGAACTACGATATAAGCGAACGTTTAAAATGTGTTGTAATTATATTACAGATAACCACAAAAATATCTTTTCAATGTTATACTCATTAACGAATTTTATCTGCACAATTGCCACGCGGCAATATTTCAGAATTCACAATTGTACGCGATCAGAACTACACGGCTTACACGGATTCCAATAGCAGTCTGATTCTTTTTGTATTCAAGGCATTTCAAGTTTAAGGCAGAACAAGTTTTTCACCGTTCGGCTTAAGAGTCAAGATCGGTGCATCGGTGCATCTCTCGAACCTCCCCGTATGTCCGCTTCATCAGTTCCAGAAATAAGTTTCTTGATTTCGCACTATACGATACACCTCGGTGCGTAAAGGTCGACGAACGGTGAAGCATCAGCCGCTTGATACGAGATATTAAGTTGCGAAAAAGCTAGTGCTATTGTGAATGTGATTCCCATTCGTATATTTTTAAGTTCGCGTGAAGCAAGTTAACAGAAAGATATAATTGATTAGACTGTAAGACCGATAGAAAAATCTTTGTCAGTTTATAGAAAAATGTAAATATATATGTGCGTTATACGCATATATGGTGCTAATTTTTATCTCAAACTTCATTCGATCTGAAAGGTGGGTGATGCAAAACATTTAGCCCAAAAAATTTATTTGAATCCGCTTGACCAAATTAATTATTTCTTCAACCAGATTCGAAAGAACACATACTAGCAATTTGGACAATTGCAGGTATACTTAACTGAAGCTATCACTGAATCTCTAAGATAGCGGATAGCTTGCGGATTAACCAAGTCGTGCAAGAAAAACCGATAGTTGTCAACACAGTAATGACTCAAAAGTTATAGTTAAGAGAATTAAAAATTTTACACTAATTTTCTCTGTAAAACGTGCTTCCTTTTTGCTTTTGCAATTATTACCTTGCATTCTCTGCTTTTTCAAGGCTGAAGCAACTTAATTTTAATCTGGCATGACGCACAGCTTGTTTAACCAGTTAAATAATATTTTTTAAATAAATCGACAATTGCTGCACTAACTATAATATAATTGAATTCTACTCAGCAGTACTTTTGCCAATTGTATTTTGATAAGAGTGCAATCTTTTATTTAAGATATTTTCGTGACTTCATTAACGTCGAGTTTGTACATGGGAGCGTCCAGCAAAAGTCAGCCAACGGGTGCCCGAGGGGCATTTTCCACATAAAACGCGCTCTGATCAACTTGCTCATAAGCGAACGGTAAGGATACTATAAAAATCAATGGACATAGGATCTATAGATTTTTTTCTTGCTTGAATTTAATGGCCTAGTCCTTCCTCTAAAATACATTTTTAAGGTCAAAGATTTTGTGCCAAATAGGAAGTACAACTCTTAAGCTAAGTACAAGTCGCTAAAATTTCAAGTTGACATAGACGAAAATTTACCTACTTCTTAGCTATATACAAAAAATGACAACGCCGTTGAACGAGACAGAATCTCAGTCAACTAATAAAAATTATGATATTAAATTACAGAGTATTATAAACGCATTTAAAACCAAAGCTGCGATTTAAGACATTTATAAACTAATGATTTCAAGACATTGTTTCATATTTCAAGTACAGTTTCAGCAGAAAAATCAATTGTAAAATTTTAGGGTTGGATATCATCTGTGTCCATTCCATTAAATACCTTAATACAACGAAAAAACCGTTTCTTCGTAAGGAAAGAAATAAGCATTTGTCCTAGTCATTTACTACATTCCTGGCCATTTTCAATATTTGAATTTTTACCAGGGTAGCTTTCTCAAATTTAACCTTTAGAGGGCGGGAAAATTTTGGTACAAATCGACTTTTTAGTTAACCCAAAATTTGTATCTAACATCAACGGATTACTTATTTCACGACCCCGGTCCGGTAGGTGGTCGATATATCGACCACCCCCGGCCTT
>UELV01095437.1:0-21007 GCA_900490015.1 Megastigmus stigmatizans | reverse complement strand
ATATATAAAGATAGCTATTAATTTTCGGAAAAAACGCTCTGTTACGACCTCAGAAATGATGTAAACATTATGTCATTGCAGTTTCATAAAATTCCACGCAGGATTCTCGGAGATTTTTTTCCTCGAAAATTTCGAAAAAAAATTTCTCCGAGAATCCTGCATGGAATTTTATGAAACTGCAATGACATAATGTTTACATCATTTCTGAGGTCGTAACAGAGCGTTTTTTTCGATATTCAACCAAAAAAATAAAGTTATCTACCTGCATCATCCACGCATATATATAGATATACATGGTAATGCAAATCAAGATGGCGTCTCCCATACACGTAGGTAAGAGTAGAAAACTTTTCTTTTTTTCGTTGAATTTCGAAAAAAACGCTCTGTTACGATCTCAGAAATGATGTAAGCATTATGTCATTGCAGTTTCATAAAATTCCATGCAGGATTCTCGGAGATATTTTTCCTCGAAAATTTCGAGGAAGAAAATCTCCGGGAATCCTGCATGGAATTTTATGAAACTGCAATGACATAATGCTTACATCATTTCTGAGATCGTAACAGAGCGTTTTTTCCGAAAATTAATAGCTATCTTTATATATTTTGTTCAATACGAAATTACGAACACTACCGGTAAGGTAGGAATCGTTCCGAGGGTCGCACATCCCCTTAAATTGTAAAACTTATGCACAGATATGCATTTAAAATGGGAATTAAAAGTTAATGTGAAATATAAGTATATTTTATAGGTACTAATAAATTAATTTTAAAAAATAATAGAAAAAAGTTACAAATTGAAATTTAGTTTAGCTCCTTACAGGCACCTACATTATCCACGTTTATATGTACTGTTTACATGCATACCCATGTAACTACACAGCTTACACAGTTACACAGTATCCAGACGCAGGAGTCAGGCACTTACGGCTTTTAGTTTGTAATTAAAAGCTCGAACGCAAAAACAAGGCAGTAAAAACGTTTAGATAGCCTAAAAAAAAGTTAAATTTTATTTCGTCTCATTTCTGAATCCTTTGTCAGAACGTGAAAACGAGAAGCTTTATTTCTATAATTTGTTTGTACGCAAATAGATTTTTTTTATTTTTATTTTCGCAATAACAATACAACTCATCAGCGCATGTGCAAAGATAGTGCCTGAATGAGCTGCATTGGTATTTTAAATCTTAGTTGAGTGACTAAACTTTAGTCACGCGAAGAACTTTGAAAATGGCGTCGCGTATCGCAGCGACTGCCACAGTTCGAGCAGTAAAGCAAAGAAAAATTCTTCCAGTTCGTGCAGCCTTGGTTTTAGTAAGTAATTTTCATTTTTTAATGCTAAAATGACATAAAATATAAAAAAAAAAATTATTTTTCTTGCACCCATTTGATGATTTTCATTGCATCAATATATTTCCAACGTAACCTTTTCACTATGTTTCAATTATTTCATAATCTTGATTCAAAAACATGAAAGAAATATCTTAATTATTTTTCGTTTTGTGGAGATGGGTGAGGAAAATAAAATACAATTTTGCCAATACACAGAATTTTAATTGAACTTTCTTTTTAGACAGCTAATGCTGTAAAAAAGATCAAAGAAATATTAAAGGACAAACCAGAATATGTAAGTATAACTATCTATTTGTTTACAATTTAATCGGTTATGAAAATATGTTGAAATCAACTTTTAAATTATAGATTGGCCTCAAAGTTGGTGTCAGACAAAGAGGTTGCAATGGTTTAAGTTACACATTAGACTATGCTACTGATAAAAGTAAGCTTGACGAAGAAGTTGTTCAGGATGGAGTTCGTGTTATAGTTGATAGAAAAGCACAGTTATCTCTATTGGGAACAGAAATGGATTTTATTGAAAGTAAACTCAGTTCAGAGTTTGTATTCAATAATCCAAATATTAAAGGAACATGTGGATGTGGAGAAAGTTTTAGTGTGTAATATGGAAAGACAATTTTTCTTTGCTTTTTGAACTGGATAAATTAATCAAATAGTGCTCAATCTATTTCATAACATTTCATAGAATCTTGTTCTTTGGTTATTACTAAAACATCTTATTTTGAGTTTGCAAAATAAATAGATTTTGCGTATTAAATAATTGTATAAAATGTAAGTAGGTAATGAAATATACTTATTTCTAGTGCAGTTTAGATAATTTATGTAAAAAATATTTTATTGTGAATATTTGTATAAAGTTGATCTCTAATGTACACGAGTATCCTATAGACTTATAATTTATATAAATAAAATTGTATATATTTGTTAAAGACTTGGAATAAACAAGCTAAAGATAGATAACTTTTATCATAATCTAGGCTATTGACTGTTACACCATATTACATAATAAGACAAAACTCTATAATAGGTATAATATAGAGACATTTGTATAAATTATTATGTTATATAGTAACAACATTCCCATTCTAATTTTATTTCAATTGTAGAAAGGATGAACGAAATCTTGTAAATTTATAGCACAAATGGTTGTAACAAAAAATTTAAAAAAAAAAAATGTAAAAGCTATGTAAGCTCTGAACTTAATATTAGCTGCTTTATCAATGGATAGATTAATCTTCAAAGTAAAGTTTTGACTTGTGGAATTTCTTAATGATTCATGAACACATCAAGACAATCACAAAAGTTTGACTAAGTAACTATGAAAAGTAAGTTACTTACTGTTTAATTAGAATTTTTAAACAACATATGTAAAATAATGAGTCATCATCGGTTAAATATAAAACTGCTGTTTAATCAATTGATTTAAGCTATTAATATAATTATATACAAAATTACATTATTATAAATAAATTAAAATGAAATGCCTTGAAGACTTCTTAAAAGCTTTTAAGAAGTTTCTGTTTATCAGATAGTCGAAATACGCATATCAGTTCTTGGTTGAGCTATCAAGGCGTGCGGTAGCGCGGCGCTCTCAATCCTATATACATTAGCAGACCTAATCGCTTCTCCGCTAATCCGCTAATTTTAAGTATTTATTTCTACTTGCATAGGGTATAAAGATAAAAATTATGCGTCTATATAAGTGTTTACTAAATCTCTACAAGCCAAACTTTTATATTTTGATGTCTTATAAATGTTTCACATTAAATAACAATTAGCGAAAACTTTTTTGTTTTTTTATCGCATCTACAATATGTTATTGCTTTTTGTAAAAACTGGATTTTGATGCGGTAAAAAATTTAACATAGGAAAATACTTTTCAACGTGAGTTTGGATTTCTAATTTGATGCAGCGAAGATTTCGGTCTGGTATTCATAATGAGTGCGTGAAAGTCTCGTTGGACCAGAGAAAATAAGGTCAAACTTAATGTCTAGCAAGACCTTTGAACGAAATTTATTTTTGATCGATATGTTAAATCAATAAATTTCTTTTAAAAAAGCTTATAGAGAGTGCCAAAATAAAAGAAAAATATTTCATTTTAAATACCAATTATCGATAATAAAATGCGGAAGGTTTGACTGCGCTATAGGATATCTACCTAAGTATATAAGAAATAAAAAGTAAGCTGAAAAATAAATTAGGTATAATAAAACGTTTTTATATATACTTATAAATTAAAAATGTATGCGGATTATCAATACTAACGAAAACAATTCGACAACTTTATTTTATAATTATTTAACGCTAAAATACTGTAGAAAGTATAACACATTTATACTGTTATATGTGTATTAATGTACATGATCTGGTAAAAAAAAATAGTTTATCAACCCTACAATTTTTGTACGCACTACTACAGAGTACAAAGATCGAAAAAATAATTTAATCTTATCACAAAAATTAGCGCTATTATGCACTTATCGCTTTTTTTTTTTAAATATGACATTTTCTGGAAACAATAGGTACTACATTTTCGGTGCTCGTCTCATTTTTTTTCTAAAACTATAGGTACATGTAAAAACAACATTTTTATTATACTTAATATGAACTAGCAGGCTGAACATTATGAAATCTTATATATATATATATAATATTACCAGAAACTATTGCCTACAATAGATAAGCAGTTTCTGTAGAATGTTATTGACAAGGGCCCATTCTACAATACATTCCGTTTATTAGCTATTCAGTTCAGGGCCTGTGCAAAGTATGGAAACTATATATGTACATACCATACCTATCATTTATTAACTATCAAACGGCACTATATACTTGTTTTGTATTTCACATGCATAGATATATATATATATACAGAAAATAGATTATCATTTATTGGCAGCGGCCATTGACAGCACGGATAGAGTTAGAACTGATAAGAGCCGAAACTCATTGCGTGATCTTAATAAATAATTCCTCTTGAATGTCCACCAATTTTAAGCTAAAAGAGCTCTTGACTTGAAATCGGTGGACATTAAAGAGGAAAGGGTCTCCTATCTGAGCATTCAACTGATATCAACGGCAGTGTGTACTTGTACATAACCTACCACTTCTGTTTCTCAGTCAATAATAAAATTTTATAGATACAATAAATTATCAGATTTAATTAGATGTTGTCGAAAAAATTTGATGTGTAATTATTACCAATAGAAGTACATTATATTTTTTATTATATACTTAGATTAATTAAAATTTTCATGTTTATAAGTCTGGTAGGTTATGTGCGCACTATCATAGACATAGTGACATAATAGTACACAACAGTCATAATGTACATACATGTCTTATTTAAATGAAAAAATAGATCTTGTATATTGCAGTTCAATCATGTCTTGTTCAATTTAAAAAATCAACTCTCTGTAATAGTCAGAGTATTTCGTCCTAGGGAAAGCAAATTGGCAGCATAATAGGGAAGTGGCATTGATAATATTCGCTGCGTGATCAAATTTTTCATTAAATTTGGGATGTTTGAACTCCGAAATTCTATCCCTGTATAAATTACACTGTTAGGTAAATTTGCTAATGCATTATTTGGTTTCCATTTTTGATCTGTGCTTTTCATTTTTAAAATCTCAAAAATTGGTGAATCAGTCCGAAAACATTTTTCAGCATATTTTTTTCGTTGCTTATATTGTGTAAAATCAAGTCCAAATGAAGTTGATACTGGAGTTGCTCGTTTAAATTGTAAAGGTTGTTTTATAGTATCACTTTGGGATGCCGAGATTTTTCTTGCCAACAATATTTGCAACAAAGAATGAATATCTCTGCCCATTAGCTTTATTTGTTTGCAACTTTTGTAACCCATACTTTCTGTCACTGCCATCAAAGCACTCTTTAAAATTATTTTTTTTGAGCAAAAGAAAAAATTCTCATTTGATATCAATGAAAAATAAGTTGGAATAATAGTTTTCATTTGTCTCTTTTTTGGTCTATCTTTAATGGACAAAAATATAATTCCATTGTGTTGTACAGCTCGCACATCCACATCCATATGGTAAATGTCAAAACTTTGTTTGATTTGAACTTGTATTTCTCGTAGAGTGAAAAAATTTGATACTTTTTTTCCTTTAAATTCATGACCATACCAAGTTTTTTTCTTGTAATGTCTACTCACGTCAACTACTTCTAAGGTTGCTAATCGATCCTTTAGCGTTTTATCTGACATTGAAGCCTTCGCCAATTCCTCTTCAATAATTCTAACTGCATGAGTGATTGTAAAACTTTCATGATTTCTTATCAGCTTAGTTTTAATTTTATACCATGAAAGTTCAGGAAAAATTGGTAATACTGCTGTCTCCAATTCTTCAAATTTAAATTTCTTTATTATATTGGATATTTGATGCTTCACATTCAATGATACACTAGGCATAATTACTTTCCACTCTATAACTTATTTCTATCCAAATCCAAAATAATTATGAATATATAAAAATATCAAGGCATAAGCAGCTAAAAAAATCAATATTATTTTAGAGTGAAATTCAACACCAATTCATGATAAATCATTCAATTCTAGTTGTAAACACACTTATCAAAAATTTGTTTTTCTTTTATTTTTTCATCAAGTAAAAAAGGAAAGTTGGTTTTAAAATTCACAACGGTCTTATTTCTCCTTGTCTTAATGCCTTAGGAGCTGGACACTTAAAAAGGGAAAGGAACTAATATAGGAACAGATATAAAAATAACATTGGTTACTTTATCTATATATTCGCTTTAGTAGCCAGTAGGAGTGTAGAGTCATAGAGTGTAGGACTAACATACAATTAATGTAGTACCTACAGGCTATAAGCTACAATGCAGTATTACCCAGTGTAGCCTGCAACGCTGAGTGTACGTTCTGTACTGTACCATCATTTTAGTTCCAACATTGGTCACCTTATGGAAATTTAACATCGGCTTTGGCTCCACTGTCTTACAAAAGCGAGTAAAATTTTGTTTCTTTTTTTCATATACGGGGCGTCCCTCTATCTATGCCGCAAAAGGATCCACCGGGTAGAGGAGGAAATTCTAAGACATACGTAACTTTACCGTTTTTCGATTAAATGCATAATTTTGGAGTTATTGGAAATTGAAAATTTAGAAAATCAGCCAATCAGCTCCTGCCGCCGTTACCGTGTCGGCGACAGAGGAGAGAGTATAGGCGGAGCTTCCGCGCTACGGCAGAAGCAACGGAGAAAGGAAAGGAGAGCGCGCCTATAACCTTCCCTGCTCTACTCGTTTAGCTGAAAACAGTCGCTCACTGCGTTGTCCAAGTCTTCGGACGGGCAAGCGGCTCAGCGCTATAAGTATACCTGTAGGTATTGCATTTGCTCGTCGGCTGTCTTCTCACACGTGACACGTAACACGGCCTTGTATTGGTCGCGTACCCTGTACGAGTATGAATATTGTCTTTGAGGCGTCTCAGTATATCGATGCGCTATTCGCAAATACAAAATGACGTGCAAATATCTATTCCTATAAGGATTGGATCTTTTCTTTTTTAATAATTAAAATCTAGACTTGGATATAAACATTAAAATAATATTAAATTAAAATAAATTCACTAAATGAATCTCGTTCATTAGCAAAACTCCTTTTTTATTCAGAAATTCATGGTCTTGAAACGATTTTTAATTAAAAAAAGGCAACTGCTTATTATTACAATCATTAAACCGTCTCCAAATTTAAATAATCCAAGATCAATAAATTTTAACATACTGTTAATCGGCCTCAGACTTGAATTTCGATACCTCAAGTGCTGGTAAAAGAAATCTAGCAGTGTTTAGTCTATAAAACTTTTCACACATTACTCTATGATGCATTAATAATAAGCTTTAACTATGACAATCAATGAACAGCCACCAATTTATTTAAATTTAGAAACGGTTTATAGTCTGTAATTTTAAAAACTTATTCTTAATGCATCATAGAATCTGTGTGAAAAGTTTTATAGACTAAACATTGCTAGATTTCTTTTACCAGCACTTGTGGTATCTAAATTCAAGCCTGAGGCCGATTAACAGTATGTTAAAATTTATTGATCTTGGATTATTTAAATTTGGAGACGGTTTAATGATTGTAATAATAAGCAGTTGCCTGTTTTCAATTTGAAATCGTTTCAAGCCCATGAATTTCTGAATAAAAAAGAAGTTTTGCTAATGAACGAGATTCATTTAGTGAATTTATTTTAATTTAATATTATTTTAATGTTTATATCCAAGTCTAGATTTTAATTATTAAAAAAGAAAAGATCCAATCCTTATAGGAATAGATATTTGCACGTCATTTTGTATTTGCGAATAGCGCATCGATATACTGAGACACCTCAAAGACAATATTCATACTCGTACAGAGTACGCGACCAATACAAGCCCGTGTTACGTGTCACGTGTGAGAAGACAGCCGACAAGCAAATGCAATACTTATAGCGCTCAGTCGCTTGCCCGTCCGAAGACTTGGACAACGCAGTGAGCGTTTATGTTTTCAGCTAAACGAGTAGAGCAGGGAAGGTTATAGGCGCGCTCTCCGTTCCTTTCTCCGGTGCTTCTGCCAGAGCGCGGAAGCTCCGCCTACTCTCTCCTCTGTCGCCGACGCGGTAACGGCGGCAGGAGCTGATTGGCTGATTTTCTAAATTTTCAATTACCAATAACTCCAAAATTATGCATTTAATCGGAAAACGGTAAAGTTACGTATGTCTTAGAATTCACTCCCCTATTCGGTGGTTCCTTTTGCGCCATAGATAGAGGGACGCCCTATATTATACTTATATATATATAGTAACCAAAGCCCGAATTCATAGTCGTGAAACAGCCTTAATCCTCTGCTCTCGAACTCGATTAATGAATGAGATTGAAAATATATTAATAACACAATTTTAATAATATTTAATAATATATTAATAATACATTATTAATCTTGCAGGTTATTATAGTTATTGGTTTATTATGCAAGCTCAATTTTCAATGTCACGCTCGCATTCATTAATCGAGTTCGAGTTCGAGTTCGAGAGCAAAGGCTCAGATCATCGGCTCAAGACCGTCTCAAGCCTGTCTCTCGAGTCGTGAGTCACGACTATGAATCAGGCCCAAATAACCAATGTTTTTTTTTCTGTTTCTTCCTGTTCCTTTTTAAACTGGTGTCTACTATCCAAGTCTTTATTTTTGTCAACATAAGTAGTGCCCTCTACAGGTAATACTCTCAGCCTATCAAAACGGGCGAGGGCTAATCGGATTCGGATATCAATATCATTTATATCGTGATTCGTGATAGGTATTCGTGATTCGATTCGCAGGTTGTTTGCTCTAGTAGGTATCGGAAAAATAGCCTGAAAAGATGACGGGGTTGGTCCTCAAGAAGCGACTGAAGCTTTCAAACGAGTTTTGAAACAAAATATTTTGTTATGTTAATTAAGCTTTTTTAAAACTTAGTAGATTCAAATAAAAACACTAAGTATTAACACATATTCGTTACTTAATTTCTAATGTTAATATTGAATTTATTCGTTCTACCTATATGATACCCTCAGTTTGGGGGCTTTTATTGTTTCATACCTGCAACTAATTCCTTACACTTATCTGGAAGAGTAATTACCTATACCTATACTTACAGGCAAGATCTTTAAATATAACGTAAACCGGAAATGAATTAAGTTAAGGAAAGACATAAGTATATAGTCTTTAGTCACAAATTTTTTTAGTTATTTAGAAAAACAAATGTTTATCTACATATAGATTTTAGATAATTTACGCGATTTTTAAAAATACCTGGTCATATGTATAAATATTAATGACGCACCTATACTACACATATTATTTTTTTTAATTAATTTTATAGTTTCGTTATTTTCAGTAATTTATGGTTTATAGCGTGCCATATAACAGACCTTAGAATATAAAAATATATTTCTATAATTTTCAGGATTGTTCTTAACTTATTACATTCTGATGAATTTCTATTTTCTATATAAAGTAGAATTATATGTAGGTATAGGGCTCGAGATAGGGCTTATGTATTCGAAATTTTCGTCTCTCTGGGGGTTAGATGTACGTAGGTATAGAAAATTATATGAAAATATTTGTAAAACTTTACGGAATACTCTAATGGCGCACTTATCACGCACATAGAATCGAAGTAACGAAGCGTATGCAATAGATTATAGGTAGATTTCTATCATAACATTAGTCTACTGACAAAAATATATGTATATATTTTTAAATAATGTGTGCTACTGCCGTCACTGAGGTGCATCATTATCTGAAGCATGTAATATGCTAAATAAGATGGTGTAAAAATTGGTCAGTAAATCTCCATAGCTCGATAAAAATGGAGAACGTTTTCCAAACGTACGGGCCATCAGGATTCAGGAAGCAGGGCTCTTCACTGTACAAGTTCTACATGCGCCACAGGTCCCAATGAAAGCAGCTTAAGCGCCCTAAGCTGCTGTCTGCTCGGGAAACTGAAAATCCGACGTCGGCGAAAAGTGCGCAAAGACTATAGGAAACTGAGAGAGAGCAGAGAGCTGGTTCTTCCGGCGGCAGTAGAGGCCGCCACCTGCCAAGCATATAGTCGAGTCAGCCGAGTCAGCGTAAACGAACGAGTGTCCGGTTCGGCGCATCCGCTGCGTGGTGCTAGTATCGCTCTCCTTGCGGCGCGTGGGGCTAGGTACGATGCTCGGGCCGCTGCTAGGAGGCACTCGGGAGGCAGGGAGGGCATGCGAACGGAGGCACAGTTCAGTGTCGCCATTGCAGCTCTCCCGTGCAGTCTTCGCCATTCGCGAGCTCTGTGCGCGTGGAGCCGTATTACCTCGAGCTAAAGCCTCTGCGAGGGCTCAGCGCGCTACCCCCCGATGCAGAGACACTGCACCGAGCTCACCGAAAGATTGTTGCAATCCCTTGACGAGGAATACAATGTAAGTAGGCAGCAGCCGCTGGTGTTCAAGCGCTGCTGCGGACCGCCGCCGCCGCCGCCGCCGTCAGGACCGCTCGCACAAACGGCTATCGTGCAACTCTCTCTTTCGCGCGCGCGCGCGCGCGCCTCTCCGTCTATTCGCGGTGCCCCCGCCCCCTTTGTGCTTTCTCTCTCTCTCTCTTTCTGTCTTTTTCTCGCTTACTAGCTCTCTCGCGTGTGTAGCAGCGGACCGAAGGAACGAGAGCTGTGTGCGTGGCGCGCCGATGCTCAGCAGCCAGCAGCCGTGTCGGGCTGTCGTGGCCCCGGACACACTGGCCGTCGACGTTGCCGCTCTGCCTTGCCTACGCGACCCACTGCACGGAGACGCGCACGCTCGCCCTCCTCGTGTCCCCCTGTACGGTTCTCTCTCGTGCGTGCTCGTGCTGTCTCTCTTCCCCTCCGACGTATATTCACGAGCAGGCTGCTGAGGCCTTTTAATTCGCAGCTCCGCTACTGCGGACTAGAGATAACCCACCTTTTTTTTTTATGTCGACAAATTTCCGACCAGATCGCAAAGCAGACTCGAATCCCAATGGGAAGAGCAGGGCCTCTCCCGAAGCATACAGCAGGCTTCTTTTGGCTTTTACTTTACTAAATTTTCTTCCCTTTAAAGGCGCCCTGAACACCGAACCGTACCGATGCTCTCGAGGAAATTATAGATGTGCGCGTGGCCCGTATGTCTGTATATGCGCGTCCGTACCATATAGATACATTTAAATACTTGCAAGCATGCACGCACGTACACCCCATTTAGAAAAATATGTATTTTAGTTTCGATGATTCTCTGATCGAAATCATGACGAATATCATGCGGATTCGATTTTCTGAGTTATTACAGAATTATACAAATGCTACTTTAGGTTATTTACTGTACTAGAGTGCTCTTTTATAAGTCTCAGATGTACCTCTTTTTTTTTCATACTTTATTTTCTGATTTACCTCCTATACTCACCATGCCTTATGTAACAATATATAAAATGTATATTTGCAATACTGGAACACAAGGCTGCTTATTAGCCCTTAATGACTCAGCACTTTGTTTAGCATGCTTAGTGAAAATTTATTTTGAAAATAGCTTACGATTGATGAACCTTTTTATTAGGTTGTGGATATGGGAGTTGTTGTGGAAATCATCACGGCCCTGGAGAAAACGACCATCACCAAAGAGGTGCTTGAGGTATGTGCATTTAGGAGCATGGAATGGTGGAACAAATAGAAATTGTAAAAGATTAGGTGTAAAATTTATAATTTTTTTCAATATTTTTGTAGATCACTAGGCTTGGAAAATATATCAATGAATTACGACGAAGGACAAATAATGATGCTCTGGCCAAACGGGCGAAAGACTTGGTCCGCAGATGGAGAGATATGGTTTTACCATCTGCTCAGTCTACTCCACAACCCACAGTTGCAGATACGGCACCGCCAGCACTTAATGGAGCCAATTCTCAGAGTCCAGCTCTAAGGAGTCTCAAGCCTCACAGTCCAGCACTCAGAGGTCTTAAACCAAACAGTCCTTTGCTGAAAACGACATCATTGAGTAGAGTGAGTCCATTTTAGTATTATATATTTAATGCACTGCGTTTCTTTATAAAGGAATGAAGAAAGATTCATTTTATTCACTTTTTTGGTGAAAATAAAAGGTTATTTGTTAATTTTTGTTATACCTAAAAATTATGAGATCAAAGCTAGTAAACAGTTTCTAAATATACTATTTTAAAAAATAATGAATTCATTCAATGTTGAAAATAAGCATAGTGTATTATATGCACCTAAAGAAAAAAAAAAACTGAACAGATCTGGTCAATATTCCTCCCATGGTGTATATATTATTTTTTCTCATACCAGCACCAAAAAAGCACATTTCTATCCTAGGTACTGGGAGAATGTTGCACATTTGGTGCAGGTATGAGGATAAATATTTTAATAATTAATAGTATTTATTTTGTTACTTCTAATTAAATAAAATTTCAATAATTACATATTTAAAATGGGAAATAATATTGGTTTCAATCTTATAAAAATGACTGTTTCATAATAATTATTCAGTTAGTTTAAAACATATAAAAAAATTTTGAATTTAAGCTGTTTACTAGTTACTAATAAAAAGGGTTTCAAAATGATAATATCTAAATTAAAATTTAAAAGTTTCTTAGTACAAAAGTCAACATGGTGAATTAGAAATAATTAAGAAAAATAGAGATATTTATATATTTTACCACACTCTTGTAACTTAACCTGATTGTAGTATGTTAAAACTTTAGTATTTTTAGTGTAGTTCGTCTTTACAATGTAAGTTTAATATTCAAATCCAACTTGTATATAAATTTACATGTAAAAGTAATTGCTTCTTCTATACTAAGTTAGGTTAATCAGGGTGTCTTTCTTAACTCTTGTAGAAACAGGAATAATCACAAGATTCACATTTTTATCTCAAACTTTAACATGTTATAATTTTTCAATAAATTATATTTGTATGTCACATTAGAACAGTGTCAAAATAAAAAAGAATAGTAATCTTAAACTGAAATAAAAACAAACCAAACGACTTTCTTTAATATTTTCTAATACCTATTTATGATATATTTTAAATTAAAACAAACAATTTAAAGAAAGTTCTTTAATATTAACTGTTCAAACAAAAGAATTTCATTATTAAAATATTGCAAATTTCTTAACAAAATGATGAAATGTTGAATTACTACAGAATTCTACACAGTGATTATTATTAGTTTCATTAAAAAGGACTTAATTTTTTAAATAATTTAGTCCAAACATTTTTATTTCAACGATTACAAACCCTGCTTATGGATAGTTTTAATGCTATAATTTACTTTACAATGTATTTTGTGGTAACCAATACAAAATATATTTCATCTCTGAAATCTGAGAATAATGATATTTAGTTTTAATGATCATTGTAATTTATAATGAAAATCAAATATCCCCTATTATTTTAATTGATTTTAGAGTATGTTAACTGATTTCATACAATTTCACTTTCATGAATATTTCGTCACATTAATCTGACACAGATATATGAATGTAATATTTCAACTGAACCTATAAATAATGGCAAAGAGTATATTCAGTCTTTTTGAAATATTTATGAAATTAGTATGGATTAGAAGGGAATGAAATTAAGGAGTTTCACTACTCTGTCACATTAACATAAAAAAAGGTCATTTTTGAATAATAGGTTCTTTATTATATTATGTTATTGTCAAAAATAATTTGAAGTTATAAGAATAGTAGGTATTATAATTATACACAATTTGAATAATATAAACCTAATGTAGATTTCCAAGTAAAATATAAATTTCAAAATTGTTGGACAAAAAAAAATTTTTTAGTTAGTTTTATTAGTAGTCAAAAGTATGGAGAATTTTTCTAGAATTTTAATAAGAAAAAGTATACTAAAAGATGTAAGGAATGAGACATTTTCCATTTTCATAGAGAAATCGACTTTGTATATTTGATGTAATAATTTATCAAATATAATAAATATTATTCGATAGATTTGTACAATAGTTTATTCTACTTTCAGGTGTCCAGTCCATCATTATCATTACACAGTGATCAGTCTCGTTCGCCAGTCGTATCTCCAAACAAGCCGTCGATTGCATTAACCAGTAACCACAGATTAAACTCCAATGCCACTCAACTGGAAGTGAAATCTGGTAGTCACAATCATTCGTTGGAAGCAGTACCACGAACTCACAGTTCAAACAAACGTTTACGAAAAGAGGATCTGACCGGCCCAGAACTCGAGCCCACAAATAAAAAACAGCGTCTTAACGGCGAGACCGTGAGTGGTAGTAATGCAAACTCGCAAGTGCCTAGCCCTACCCTTAAAGAAAGAAATCCAGAACTTATCGAGCCTTCCTCAAATATCGAAAGCAATGTGGCGAAGAAACGTGGCAGGAAAAAAGGCAGCAAATCGCTCAAGAAGCAGGTATCCGTAGAGGATAGCGTTAAAGAAAAATTAGCCAGTATCTCTAGAAATCCAAAATTGAAAACCACGCAGGAATTACTCGCTGATTTGCAAGCCCGGGGCTCCAATTCAAATGCCAATCTTTTACCTAGTCACAGCGTTAATCCACCGAATATCGAAGACATTCTGAGAACGAAAAACGACAGAGAAGTGAACAAGTACCTGTCCAGCAGTCAGAATAACTTCTCGCGTAAGGAGACGGCGGATACTAAAACGCAGCACAAACGCATCAAGCACGAAGAGAGCTATCGAAACTCGCCCCAAAAGTACCTGGAGTCGGACACGCTCGACGAGGACACGCTGGATTCGGAGATACCTACTGAGAACAATCTTAGGCTATCGCAGGATTTGACAGTGGAAGAAATACTCGCCAAGTTACCGCCGTTAGACCTAGATTCGATAGACTGGGAGGATGATACCGACGAGTATTGTGCCGAGAATGAGAACAAAAATAACAATAAACCACGAGAGGTTACCGAAGAAGATCTCGAGAGGTTACATACCGAATGTGTCCAAGGTTTAAATGGAAACTTTCAGCCAAAACTTTCTTCTCTCTCTGATAAAAGTGAAATGACAAAAACTTGCGAAGACGAAGTGAAACTTGATAGTGTTATTGGTTTGCATAGGCCTTCAGATAGCCATAAGGACGAACTATTTCGAGAGTGGCATGAAATGCTTGCAAGGCCAAGCTTTGACGGCCAAATCCTCCACATATTGCCTTATGTTATCATCGATTAGTCATTAAAATTGTTTAACACATGCTCACAAAACTTCTCCTTTCTCTGTACCGATCGAGTCACTTTGATGCATTGCATTCATTTCTCTTCATCGAATGATCGTTCATTTGTTATTTCATGTTTTTTCATATCATATGATTGTCGTGATAGCATTTTTGTATAATGAGAATGCATATCGTATTAGGAAACCAGCGTCGAATCATCGCTGCTACTATAAAAAGGCGTTGAATTTTCCTAATTATTATTGTGATGATCAATCATTGAAGATATGTATTATTTTTGTTGCATTAATAACTATATGTTTTTTTTTGCATCGGGCCCTACTTGATTATTCTGAGTTCTTATTTTTTTTTTTTTTTTTACTTTGTACTTGAAAGTATAAGAATCATAAACAAACAGAAAAATAGGAAAAAATCAAAGCCAAAAAAATTACTTTCAAGTCAGCTCCGTGTGTTACAAACAACTAAAGTGCCCGAGCAAGAGAGTAGCACTTACCTATTTGTTTAGTCTATTAAGTTATTTTTAAACATGTTTAAAAAGTATTTAGAGATCTGAGTATCCCATAAATGGATACTAAACTCTAAATAAGACCAGACAAAAAAAATTAATTCATTCAAGTGTACTTTGGAGATTCAAAACAGTGTTTCGAAAGTCTGTTCACTGTTAAGTAATAATTGTCATGACCAAATTTGCAAAGTTGTGTTGAAGAAAATCATTTACGTGATTTGAACACTTTTTTGCAATTATTTGTTAAAGAGAGAAAGTCAATTTAGTAAATAGTTGATTAGTGAAAATAAATTATTTTATTTACAATATGCAAAAGAAATACTTGTCAATTTTTATCCAAGTTTATAAAAATTTATTAAAAAATGATCAATCAAAATACGAGATTTTTTATTTATACTCTGCTATAACTTCTTTATCTTTATATTTTTTCCCTGTAAAAATGAATCATCCAAAGTATCTATATTTATATTAATTTAAATGATTATTTCTATCATTGTCATTATCTTTATTGATACCTTTCTTAGTAACTATACTTAACAGTAACTTTTATTTTTATTAAATATTAACTTTTATGGTATATGTTATCATTCAGAAGGATAACTTCCAAAATGAATACATTTAAAAAAGCATAGGGTTTATGCACACCTATGTCGATTTTTCTATAAAATTAGATTTGTATTCAACCGCACTGGAATATATCGTTGATATGACTAGATATACATGAAGTGAACAAAGATGCAGTAGTATATTTTCTATTTCCAAATAAGGTGCCTTCATTAATTTCATTATTTTCATACTTTATTACTGCAGGAAGAATCTGCTAAGGTCAATAATTAACATTTGTAGAAAATATCAACTGAATCTTTACTCATTTTTGCTTGAGTAAATGCAGTGCCAAGTTTGCAATATCATACACTCCTTCTGAAAGATAATCTAGTTGTTGCTATAAATTATGTACAAGGGAAGAATATGATTTGCGTTGTAAATCTACTTGCGATTCATTTATGTACATTTGTATTGTAAATAATTTAGGTTGCTTTGAGATATATAGAAACAAAAAAAGGAATCGAATCGCCAGGTATTTGTTTAACGCGAATTAGTTCTATCCCTCAGTGAAATAAAAATAATCATTGCATTGATTTCTTGCAAGCAAGCTATGTAAGAGTTGTTGGGGAAAAAATGTGACAAATCATATATTATGAAAAGTCGAAGTTTTAGAGAAACTTATGAATGAAAATGCAAGTGTAGCTCTAAACTACTTTTAAAAATCTACAGTAAAGAAAAGTTTTTTGTAATACTGAAATCCATCAAATTTATAAATTATTAATGTACTGTCGGCAAAGAAATTCTTTTTCATTGTGCTACTAAGCAACGTTGTGCGTGATACGATATAACATAATATTGCAAATTAAATACTGCAAGACGCGACCAAATTTATCATTCAATATAGTACAGTCAAAATGAATTTCATAATGATTAGTACAAATTATGATTTTCAAGTATTTGATGACAGAAACATGAGCAAAAGTATGGATAGTTATTTAAAAAACAAAGTTATATATTAACTATTTAATTCTTATATATAAATAATTATTTTCAAATTAAATATTAAAGAAGCTGTTTGAGCCAAAAATTATTTTGTATTCCAAAAGTGCAACAAATTTTTTAAAAAAATTAAAAATTATTAAAAAATTATTAAATAATAACTTTTTAATGATACCTTTCAAAATGAACTATGATTTCATCATTAAATGTAAGGCGATTAACCAGTCAACAATAATAAATTGTTAAACGAATTTGCTCACCTTTCACTTAAAAAGCGATTATAAAATCATGTCATTATTAGTGATACAAATATTTTACATAAAATTTTTCATATCCATTTATTATGATATCAATAAAATAAAGTCTAAAGATGCTATTGTTTTTACTAAGTATTGCATAAATATACTTCCAATTATTTAAACACTAATTAGTTTGAAAATTATTTTAATTAATTTTTAGAAAATTGTCTTTGATATAATTATACTAGGTTACATTATAAAATGGTTGACATTGTAGTTGATATTTTAGTTTATAAATGTTGACAAATTTATGGGTAATAAGTAAGCGATAAAGTGAAATTAGTAAAAAATATTTTGTAATTATGTAGGAAACATATTCACTTCTTTTTAAAACTATTACCATACAGGCTTATGATTTTGTTCATCAAATATTGTGATTTCATAAAACTTCAAAGGTTTAAATTTCATTGTGAGATGATGTATATTGTACAGCATGTATTTGAAACTTATGTACATCTCTATAATTTGCCCTGTTAATTATCGTGAAAAACGAGACTGCAATGTGGAATAATAAACGTACAATATGTTACGTGGTTTGATCCAATACAATTTAGAATTAATTTTTGTTATAAATTTACCGTTATTAATAAATTTTATTACAAAACTTTGTTTATTTGACTGAAAATCAACAATTTATCTTTTTTTCTAAAACAATTAAAAATATAGTTGATAGGTATAGGTACTTTGAAAAGGATTAAATAATACTATAAAATGCCATTATGTTAAAATGATTAACTTTTATACTATGTATGTAAATATATATTCTCTAAAATATAATGTCGCGTTCATTATCATATATGTTCTTCCTTAAAAAATTTCATTTATAATTAATATGATTATTCTTTTTTTAATAAATTACCTACTGGTAGGTAGTGTAAGTATTTGAAAATAGAATAAAACATTTTCTTATGAAAATTGATCAATGTTTCATACACTTTTAAACAAATTTCATATTCTTGTATGTTTCGTGATAGAACTTCTTTCAGATTATTACGATTAATATGTGTCCTTAAATGATCGTTACACATTTGGGAAAAACCTTTGCTTTATTTTTAGTAATGTGATTACATAATATTTCGTAAAAATATTAATTTTTTTCCTTCTTCAATAAATGTTACATGCTGTTCATAGCTTCCAAAAATGTATGCTATAGTTTTAAAAAAATGAAAAACTAATAACTAACTTCATTGTAAAATATATATCTTTTTGATTAAAAAATAATTGCATGCTAAAGAATCGTTCAAAAATAAACAAGATTTTTTTTAAATTTTGGAATTTTTAATCAATCTCTAATCAAGGCAGTTCGGAATAAAAACGCAATGTTTACATGTTATCATCTTTTTCTACACCACTTCTTCAGTCACTATTTAGAATAAAATATAAATTAAAGGCAAGACAATAAATTTTAAAAGAAACAGAAAAAAGAGAACTTTTTAAATAGTTTTTTACAAAGTTTTTTTTGCGCTAGAGTTCTAGTGATGAATTAGAATATTTCATTAGTTTTGGATACTAATTAACTTGGGTAAACAACGTTATCTAAAATAAAATAATTAATGTCATATTTTAGAAGCAAAAAGAAAATTCAGAAATAAATTAAATTTTCGTTTTTTACGTTACTTAATTAACAGTGTTCATTACATGAGGGTCCATTTATCTAAGCAGCCAAATCTTCGTGATGCGATTTTTCGAACAAGAGCCAAAAGTACGCAAATCTCCTGAGTTGTGAGAAACACTAAAAGCAAAGTGACAAATAATTATTTTTATATTCGCTTCTTGAATAATTGTTCATTTACGTTCCAAAATATATTGTTTGTACTATATTTCAAAGGGAATTTATTTCAAAGTCAATTTTATATCTGTGCAGTAAACGTTTTTACTACGTATGAATTGAAAATAAATTAAGTACATTTTTTGATTTATTTTGTTGAATAAGATAACATGCACTACATACAAATTGTACTTAATTTGCAAATATATAATGACTGGATCATTTTCATCATGTTTGAATAAAGCATCTGTTCAATGAGAATCAGTTATTTAAAAGAAAAAGTATTTGCACGGTTTAGTAGAGAAAAATGTGTACTGGGCGCTGAAAACTAAAACTTATCAATTGAAGATCAGGTGGACATTCGTTTTAACGCATTACATATGCGCACTAATTATGCATTTCAATTTGTCAATCATTAGTTGTTGAGCGTACGATTATTATACATAATATATACATATACAATACGTATTTATTCTATGTTCTCGAACTGCCGAAAAAAACCTTTTCCCAAGATTAATACATTACGAGACAAAAGTTCGCAAAAGATTAAAAAAAGGGGAAGAATAAATCATACGGGAGCAAAATAAAAAGGATTTTAATAACTAAAGTAGTGAATTTACAAGAAATGATTAAAAAATATATCGATGGATGAAGAAAGCTATAAGCATCTATGTATATTCCTACTAAGTTTATTGCTGTTTTATGAAAGACTGGATGGTTATAATACACCATCATCGATCACACTTTTTTAAGTCAGTCTCACTTGAAATGAAGATCCGTGCGTGCATTAAATTGTTTGTATGTATGTAGTGTATAGTGTATATCAGATGAAAATTTGGAGAGCATTCAAATGAATGTATGTGTGAGGGATGCTAAACAGAAATTCTGCAATACAGATAACGCGATATTGTGAATTTGTCTCGTGATTCTTTCTGCTTGATACTGAAACTCGTATATATAAATCATGAAATCAAATTAGTACGATGATTTGCGAATACTTCTTCATTGCGACGTGTATATTTGCGGAGAATGAGGGAGCCGAATTAAAAAAAAAAAGGAAAGAAATTTAAGGCAGGTATATATACTTCGAGCAGAAGATTTGCTTGTCAAAGATTTTCCATGCGATTTGTAAGATGTTTCGAGAGAATATATTATATATAATATAAAAGTCTTTATTTCTTTTAAGCAATTAAAAAGTCGAATATAACTTTTGCAGATAATTGTAACAAACATAAGTACTTATTCGCTTATACATTATACGATAAAATTTTTTCCCAAAATCCAACTAAAAAAATCTTTATTTTAACATTGTGCAATTTTTATTTTACATTATAAGGAACACGTATTAGGTGCACAACTTTGCTTCCGCCGATTTTTTCGAAAATTTGAGGCTTTATTCTGAAAAAGTGATTAGCTGTTTATGATTCAAAGTACTGTCCGTCACTAGCCACTACTTTTTGCCATCTTTCGGGCAATTGTCGGATACCATCTCGAAAAAACGATGCGTCTTTGACTTCTTCATAAGAATGGAAATGCTGCTCAGCTAGGCCATGTGCCATCGATCGGAACAAATGGTAGTCGGAAGGAGCAATGTCTGGAGAGTACGGCGGGTGGGGTAAGACTTCCCATTTTAGGGTTTCTAAGTATGTCTTGACGGGTTTTGCGACATGTGGCCGAGCATTGTCATGTTGCAGGATAACTTTATCGTATCTCTCTTGATACTGTGGCCGTTTCTCCTTCAATGCTCGACTCAAACGCATCAATTGCGTTCGATACCGATCCCCTGTAATAGTTTCACTCGGTTTCAACAGCTCATAATACACCACAC
>UELV01095436.1:0-27551 GCA_900490015.1 Megastigmus stigmatizans | reverse complement strand
CTTATATTTATTACTAATTCCCTGTTCTACAACCTCCACACTCCCGAAATCGAAAGAATGCAAACAATTCAAACAATGTTCTTTTAACCCCGAAGTAAAATTTGTGGTCCGTAAACTATATTGATGTTCATACATCCTTTTTTTCAATCGCTCGAAACGTAGGGCGTTTGGGTGGTGGGGGGCGATCAAATTGTCCTTTACTAATATATGTTTTTTCAGGTTTAAATATAAGTTTATTTCAGATTCTGCAGGGGTGATTATAAACAAGGGCAATCTGATTGCCCATTAATATTGATTAGACTGTAAGACCAATAGAAAAATCTTTGTCAGTTTATATAAATTGTACTCAAATTAAATTTAATATAATGTAATTATAAAGGTTTTACTTTTCAATATATAATTAATATTTAATTTATATAATAAGTAATGTTTATTATAATAAAAGAATGTTATGTAATTAACTTTTAATAGAAATATTTCACAAAATACTGGCATTTATGTACATAGAATCTGAGTTGCGCATACCTGCTCTATTCGACCCCCTTTCCACTGAAACAGTTATGTACAAAAATCAATCAGGGTTTAAATATGAAGAATACTTTTGATTTTTGTTTCACGGCTTTAGAGCGCCTATTATGTACGTACAAGATTTTTATTGTAATTTGACGAGAATCAATCATGTCCATGGAAAGAATGATGTGACAAAAATTTGAATAGGAAAATATATGGTTTTAACTAAAAATTTTCCAATTTCTGCTTATCCAAACAAAATCTTATATCTGCGCAATAGAAATGTAAACCTTGGGAACATTCATTGATCCGTGTGTCCACAACCGTAGAATACAATGTACGGTAAATCTCATTGATAAACACATGCCCTCGCGATGCAACTCAACGAGATGCTGGATAAGTCTGTCGTGATACGTGCATCAATTACAAACAGTAGACAAAGTAGGTGATGCGGCGTAGCGTAAAAATATTTTAAGATACAGAAAAGATCAATTTATGTTTTCAAAATGTAAAAAGAAATTTAAAAACTTAAATGCGCTGAGTATAGGTAGTGTATCATTAATTAATGTATGTTTTGTCTCGATCACTTTAATAATCTTCAAAGCACATCTTTCTCTGAGTGTAAAGTATGTAGAATTGATAAATGTAGAATTGATACATTTGAATAACAAATCTCCATCTATATCATGAGAACAGAGGAAAGAAACTTTAAATAATTGATTTCTTATTTCCAATTGCATTGAAAAATACCAATAGCGCTTATATTGCACGCATTCGTTATAATTGTAACAAATAAGTGAATGTTACTTAATAATAATGCTATGGTTTGCTAACTAAATGCAATCAAATTGTGCATAATATAATTGTAAACCACACATATCAACAAAGAAATACGCCGCTAAAGTGAACTCGCGTTTTCTGTGTGTTTAATTACTAATTCTTTTATAATTTGCAAGCGTTTATGACAATCGAGATAAGTTATAAACCTTTCGATGAACGTAATTCAAACCGTCGCGTGCGCATCTCTTATTGGTGAAAATCCTTACATGCAATGAAGCTCGAGAATAATTATTTAGAGCAACGTTGTTGAACAAATGATATAAAATTAAAATTGAT
Source organism: Megastigmus stigmatizans (assembly GCA_900490015.1). NCBI lineage: Eukaryota > Metazoa > Arthropoda > Insecta > Hymenoptera > Megastigmidae > Megastigmus > Megastigmus stigmatizans. The sequence continues at coordinate 25,925 of UELV01095436.1, read as the reverse complement.
GACATTAAATTGAAGTGATTTCAGCATAACGATACAGGTACATATTATACTTCTATACATAGATCTATTTGGAAATGCTATATTTATTTAGTGTTTTACTTAGTGAATGAAAATTTCGTTGAAAAAAGTGACATATTTAATCGTCGACATTATAATTTGACATTATTTTTATATCTTGATAAGCAATAATCAGAGTGCATTTTAATAATTTTTTTATTTTGCTAATGTAATTAAATAAATATATACGATGATGTACGATTTAAATCGTCCGTGTCAATCATTTTCATTGTACAAATGCTTCAAATTGTCGTTCATTGTTCGGCAATACCTAATTTGAAGCACTTATGCACATCTGTGTCCCTGACTGTATGTATATTAAAAAATCTAGAAAAAAAACAACAAGACTTTCAGCAGTATCTTTAGTTCAATAATATGAATTACTCAGTGCACTATTTTTAGCGATCGTAACTTTTTGTCATCAGATACTTCATCTTAAAAATATTGCTGAGTACAGCAGTACTTATTATTGTAATAACGACAAAGTATTTAAAAAAAAATTGTTATGTCGACCAACCAACCTAATAAATAGTCATATTCATTTTAGAGCAAAAAAAAAGTTTTCCCAGTGAATAGCTACAATTGTACCGAAAAGATTTAAAAGTGCACCTATATCGTGAATAATAATACACATTGCACATTCGATGCAGACCTTGTCCGAGATGGAAGCTCCCATCCTATCTCATCATGAAAATCCACGACTTAAAATAAGCGCATTATCGGTATCACTCGTTATAGTTCAACGTACGGCTCACAGGCTGCGGACGAGCTTCGCGCAACTGCGCCTCCTAACCATACATACATATACGTGTATATTTATCAACGCGGAGCGCACGAGGAAAAGTGTTGCGCGCGCGCACGATCTTTCCAGAAGCTTTTTCTTTTCGCGAAAAACGAGGAAAAGAGCGTGGATGCGTATGTGTGTGTGTGTGTGTGCTATGTAACCGCCGCGGTTCGCGGCTGCGCATTCGGGCGCGACTCGCATCGCGACAACACCGACTCTGTGGCAGCTGCATGCACGTACACCATATAGACACACAATGAGATTTCGCGCGCTGGAGCGATCGGGCGCCAGAGAGAGAAAGGGAGAGTGAGTGAGCGGATAGGTTAGCGGAACTCTCCTGGCTTGCATGTGCACGTTATCTAATAGTTTAGAAGTGTCGGCCTACAATCTGATCCGTGTATCAGGTATTGCCGGACAACTATACTTTTGTCTTGTGTTAATTCTTAACGCTTTTGAAGAACGAGTTGACTGTTATGAGTCACTTAGACTTAATTTAGCAATTGTTCAGATTTAATCAGTAACGTAATATTTGCCTGCTTTCTTGTAATTCACTAATAATATATTTTTATCGGTCTTACAGTCATTTTACATTAATGTGTATTATTAGTTTATTAAAGTACAGTCGACATGAGTAGCCTTTCTAATTTCTTATAATTACATTTTATGTTTAATATTATACCTAATTTTTATTTACGCGTGAGTATATATTTTGTCATTGTCATTTATACATGATAAAGTTAATTAAACTGTTTCAATTCAAGTGTAACAAGAAACATTTTCCAAAAAAAAAAAAAAAAAAAAAATACCTGTCTAGATCAGAGGGAAACTGAGATAAGCCTTGCTAAAGTTTGAAAATTAACATAAATAGTATATCTATAGACATATAAGATTAGTAGAATAGTCCCGAGAACAGTCAGACATCAATATCTATAGATATACTATCCATGTTAGTTTTTAAACTTTGGCAAGGCATAGGTCAGTTTCCCTTTGGTCTGGACAGCTAATTCTTTTTGTAAAATGTTTTTTATTTTGTAACTTATACAATCATATAGTTGAGTAAGGTTGCCTGTGAGGGACACAATTACCTATATCCGTGGGTATCCTCCTTTTGTTCATATGAAGATAACGAATAAATTCTATATATATCCGGAGTTACAAAACAAGTATCCTATATACATACTCATCATATAAGTAGATGTATGGTGAGTTTAGTAAGACACGTGTTTCCTACATACAATGTTCGCTGAACTGTCTTTCAAAATAAAAATAGCCATTTTATTTTCAAACTGTACGATTATGGTTCGTGAACAGTTGTATACTATTATTAAAATTAATCTTCTAAGTTTTTATTTATTTGAACTGTTTTAAGTGTCACAAATTTCAAGTTGTATAAAAGACTAAAAGTTTTTCTTAACGAACAGTTTCCACAACAAAGAAATGTTGAAAGATCTATGATAACTTTAACTTTATGCGAATATATTTTAGCTTGCTTTTATTTTGCTGACCTTGAATTCAATATTGAAAATGGGACTTACCGCGTTAATCTTTTCTATATCTGTACCATACAATAGATATCTGGCTGGTCGTTAAACCTTCTGACAGCCGGGATGACGCCATTTGGCGTCATGCAATAATTTTGCTTGAAATTTCTTACTCGGGGGTTTTTGAGGTTGCTGGGCACAAATACGCAATCAGAATTTCAATTTTTCAATTCCAAGATGGCGAATTCAAGATGGCAGACCAAAAATTTTAAAAATATCGTATGTCATTCTATGTATTATCACTAGTCATAATTGACTCCAAAATTGATAAAAATGGCCAATTCATTATCTAGCATCCAATTTTGATCAAAATAAGTATCAAAATCGTTCTCAGCAACACTCAAAAACTTTCTTTGCTGATACAAAAATTTTGAAAATTTCCCTTTACCACCATCCATGATCGGCCCACACGTTTTATTTCTTAAGAAATATTTATATGGAAAATTTTGAGAAAGTTACACTTTTTCAGTAGGAAAAATGCCGGCTGTCAGAAGGTTAATACATTCCAAATTGCATAATACTAAAGCCTATATGGAAGTACCTATGAATATTAATACTTGGGTTTTATCATAACAATAGTATATTATTAAATTTGATATTTCAAATTGAATAATTTATAAAATTAAAATACTTTAATCATAATCGTGTATTATATAAATACTTGTTCTGCATGATTATCGATTAAATATTTACTTCGACATATTCACATTTTACTTTTCATTTAATTAGTTTAGTATGTAGTTCTTCGATAAGTGGTAAAGGCTGACAACAAAAAGTATAAAATAATGAATGTTCAATTACTTCATGCTTCATACATCTTATTGTAACCTCTGTTTATTCATAGAACGCAGCTATATTTTGACATGCGCATTGATTCACTGTGCTTAACAAACGCCTATGCATTTGATTGTTATCGGCATTTTTATCCTATTTTTCTTTTCCAAGAGATTAATCACTATTTAGTTTAAGGTAAAGTACCCGATACCCGGAACAGATTTTGAACACGATAATAAATAAACCACGTTTTGAGAACTAATAAGCGACATTTTTAGAAAATTTCAAATATCATTATCGATTTGTTGTCTATTTTACTAATTTATCCAGAAAGAAATTTATTTTCACGCTTATTTAAATTAAAAAAGTGAGTTTGAAAAGTTAGTGCTAAACTCCTGAACCTGGACGGCCTATACTGAACTGGGAGCGACACCGGAACTGCGCTTGATACCTAAACCTGAAAAATGTAAATTAAATGTTTCCCGCTATAGGGTATTGCTTACTAAGTGGACCTGGACAACAATTTGGCTGTCGCGCATAACCTCGAAATTTTTGATTTCGTATTCCAGTAAATTGAAGACTCAAATTGACACAAAATCGACTCAATCGTATAGTTAATAGTACAAACAATGCCGATGAACTGATTTCTTTTTCATATTCATATGTAATAGTAACGTTTGCCCAACTATCGGGAGTTCTTTACCTTATTAGTGTTTTAGTACGAAATGTGTTATAATACACTTGAGCAATTGTTAGTAAGCAGTAATTTTTTACGGAATGATGTAAACGAATAATAGTCTTAACAAGGCTAAACGAGTTTAAATGCTACAATAACAATTGATGGTAGAAATAGTATCCGATGCAAATTACACGCACACACCTGCAAAAGAAGGAATGCATGGATCAATCAAAAACTAACGATACTCCTCTATAACAAAGCCATAGTATCTCAATAAAGAAAATTCATCAACCTTAATGTCCTATAGACGGACGCTAAAAGTTCCTCGTCCTCGGTGTTGAAAAATCCCCGATCGATAACTGCGCGCTGTACACACTGATCCGTACAGTCCGCAGAAGATCGTCAGCTCTCCGTAAAATCCAAAGAATCGAGCACTGACAATAGCAATGTAAATAAAATATACACTGTTCTCACTGCACTGGTCCTAACCGATTCGTTCCCGCACAATCGGCACACAAAAAATGAGAACCGGTCAAAACCATTAGTCAAAAGCCAAACGCACTTCTCAACACTGGAATTGCGCGCAATCGGGCCGAGTATAAAGCGTCCGTCGTGCGCGGAAGAGCCGAACCTTCTCGCTCGCTCTCCTTCAACCAGCGAGAAAATGCGCGCGCGCTCACACACACACACACACACACATAGCTACAAGCAGCCGTGCACCAGTCTTTGGTCATACACACGGTCTGTACATTCATTCGCACGCACACACAGAGGCGCGGGAAGTAGTGTGGCAGCTGTATAAGAGGTGAAGGAGGGGCAGGGAAAGAGCCGCGAGAGCCACGCGGTGTGCAACGTGACCGCGGAATTCGCGACGGAGGTAGGGAGAGGTAGGGAGGAGGGGTCGCCCCGCATATACTCACGCTGGACGACAGGCAGTCGCACATAGTCTGTAGGGCGCACGCAGTCCCTCACGTGGCTAGTCACGTTGCACTCGCCGTGCACTCGCTCCATATAGTGTGTGCGCGTGTGTGTGTGAGTATTACACGTTGCCTCGCGCGCAAAGCCAGCGGCCGTTTATCCAGTCGGCCGAGGCCACACGATCGCTATACTCGTTTACTCTCTCACTCTCTCTTTCTTAGGCGATTATGTACGCGAAGGAGGAGTGGGAGGCGCGAAAAATTAGAATGTGAAATTACAACAAATTGTTTTTGCCCTTCGGAGAGTGGATTTTAGATGGCTTTAGCCGAGAGTTGCATATATTCGTGGCTCGTGATAGAAGTCGAACCCCGGTGCGATTGGGAATCGCTGATGTTGATTCTGGATTTTTACGATCTGTGATGTATATAACTGTACTGTGTGTTTATGCAATATCGCTCGGCTGGAAGTTTCATTTTTGTTGTTATTGTCGCGGTTACATCATCCGCGAATCATTTCTATTTACACGTCTGCGTAGAGTATATATTATACTTATTTTGTTGGCGAGCGTGTGTCTGCCTATATTTCAGATGTATCTACTTGAAACGTTGGATCACTGACCTTAATGTCGAATTATAAATTGCATATTTTATTCCCCATCTTTTCCATTACTTTCATTACTGTGGAAGTTGGTTTACGTTATATTTTAAAAATTCTGGAAATGTCTATTTTAATACAAAAATATAACTTAATAAATCATTGATATATTATTATTAAACGTACTCTAGCTAGATTCGTTAAATACATTTAAAAAAAGAACTATTAAAATATTTTATATAAATAGCGAAGCAGCCAAACTGTTATTTAATTGATCATAATTAATTTTAAAATTGATTTCGAAATCTCAATAAACAAGACGAATGCTTTTGTCTATAAATTCTATAAAAGACAAACAGACTTTTCGAAACTGTATTTCATTGAATAAGCTTGAGGTAACGGAACCCATTTATCGGATATAGAATTTGTGACTTCAAGTTAGTACTTGTGTAAAAGCAGCCTTCCTACTTCGATGGTGTCTCGGACAAAACTTCAATTTATCGGAAATACAATTTCATAACTGAATATATAAAATATTATTGTTAATTTTAGATATTTGATAAAATATAAATTTTTAAATAATTAGAAAACATATTATATAGGTATACAGTGATAATAAGAACTGATTCTAAAAATATTTTTTATAAGCATTTTTTAGGTGATTTTTATGTACTATATCATGAATAATCAACTCTATTTAACAATTGCACGATTAAGCATAATGCTTTATTTATAGTCTGCAAAGTAAGGTATAGGAGTCGATGAACCTGACCTCTGTATCTTATACGATTCAACTAATTTCATCTTTCGATGTAAGATTTTTATTAACTCTAAAATAAAAGCCAGGGCGAATTTTTCATTCTCGTGCAGTTCCTTAAAATCAGGGTTGAACTTTCGTGTTCCCACATATTTATTTTTGCGACACTGTGAACTACTTTCCCTTTCTTTGTAAGACTTTCCTGCTTTCATTTTCTCTATGCCATGTATTTTTTCAATGATTTCCTCTGCACTCGAGAGATACTTTGTGATGTAACTAAAATTTTTGTCAAATGAAGCGATAGCGTGTTTTACTTTCTTCCGGGTGAAAGGAATTCAATAGACCTATGTTATAGGGTTATTCACGTATATATTGCATAACCCTTTTTCATCGTGATTGTATGTATTACAGTTTTACTCAATATTTTAGTCTTAGTGGCTGGACATTTAAAAAGGAAAAGGAACAAATATAAGGAATAGATATAAGAAAAAACATTCATAACTATACCTATACATATGAAAATGAAAGTTTTGTTCCTGATGTTTTTTCCTTTTTATCCTATATATATATAGTAACGAATTTTATTATCAATATTTGTTCCTGTTACTTTTTAAGCGTCTAGGGCCTTACGTGCGTAAAGTTATTTTTTAAGGTAATGTTCCGGGATATCACTGAGTTTTTCATAGAACTAGAAAATTTTATATAGTTCACATATAGATTTTGTACTCACAAGAACATCGTTTTTATATTCATTTATTTATTAATGCTAGAGGAGTGTTAGCTGCGTATCATCACAAATTTTAAGACTAGAAACAAAATGTGACGACTAGGGCTTATTCCTATAGTTCGAATTCGAATTATGCGCTCAAAAATACATAGTAGAGTAGGTTGTTCTGATATCATGCGTACGACATCTTTTATGTGGACCTGTGTAATTTTTCCTAATAGCAACTATTGTAATTTTTTCAGTATTGGCAGTCTGTGATTAGATTACAAAATATTATTGTAATTTTTATTAGAGAATATTTCTCCGGTCAATAGTCATAAGCAATCGGCGTACAAGAAATGGATGAACGGTTAAATTAGGATAGGTATCGTTGTCTCAGTGCAAAAAAGAGTTAATCTCAACTTTTATGCCCGAAAATGTTGATAGCATTTTTTTACCCCAAAAACGAGGATATGTGCAGGAAGGATCTGCGCATATATGACGGTAACTCGTCTTTATTAAAAATGATTTGAATGTATCATTAAATGTATACACATGAAATTGAAGAATAATACACACAGTTACACCAACGGGAAAGTTAAAAATTCTAAAATCGCTAGAATTTTAGAAAATATTTCTAAATGATAGTCGCATGGCTTAAAAAAGAGAAATATTTTAGAGGGATAAGAAAAGGATACAGACTTAAAAAATTAAGATGTTACCATTTCTTGACATTTTTCTAATTATTACTGATTTTTAACTCGAAAATAATACTTATAGCATACCTAAATAGACTTGAGGACATTCTCCAACAAATCGATTTAACATAGATTTTTTTCAAACTCTGCAAAAAGGGGTCTTTACCCTGTTGAAAATCTAGTGGATCCCGTTGGATTTTCCTGGACTTTGGGACTGATCATCCAGTGCAAATCTAGGTGGATATTTCCAAGTCGCAGATTTTCAAAATGACAAAAAATTGAATTACACGTAATTTGGGTGCCCATATTTGGTGACACCTTGCGGCTGATAACTGGGAAATTGAGTTTTAATATCATGATATCACCAAATATGGCACCTTAACTACGCTCAGTTCTTCATAATTATAGTTATAAAAATCTAGAACATGGAAATATCCACTTGGATCCACCTGGATATCCAGCCATAAAATCCAACTGGACAACACCTTTTTGATTACAAAATATTTGACAAACTTATTGACTTTTTCCTGAGCCAGATAACATCCTTAATGTATGTATTTCGACAATAGCATAGATGGAGAAATATGATAGTGTTTTCTTCTCCGAGACCGAGTGGCTTTATTTTGTTTAGACCAGTTTCTCATCCATTCACGATAAAATTATCGGTTAAGTCGACGTAATAGCATAAGTGCTTTGCGAGAATATAAGTGCAAGTACATCTAACCTAACAAACATTAACTTTGTCACGTGTATCAAATACCTAGATCTCTATCTAATTTGAATTAAATTAAAATCAGTTTATAACTGATGCAACTCAATTCATATTAATATAGTGAATAACGATGGATTTCAATGGTTCACAAGTGATCTGCGTCCTTCTTAAATTTTCACTACTATAATCAATCAATAATTGATCTTTGTAAAATATCGAACCTTTTAATAACGCACACATTGCCTAATTCTTTCTCAACTTTTGATACTGTAACATTTATGTTAACGTCCTGCAAAACATTTGAAGTATAGGTATAGTGTTTCTGATAGTTTAAAGTCTCATCTTGCGAAAGCCAGCACCTGCATTTGTCTAGAGGTTAATTATAAAAACTTATATCCTAGTTTGCTTTTCGAAAAAATTACATTTTAAGACATTCAAAAATTTTCACTGGGACGGTAGAACCCGATGGCCACGATTGCCCCGCTCTTCCCTACACATTGACGAAAAATGTTGCCAATGTTATAACTAATATAACTATTGCAAAGTTGATCTTTTATAAGTTTGATTTCTTTTTTATAGTTGCCTCAGTGCGGCTTATTAAGTGCGAGATATCAGAGTTTAAAGAAAAAAAACTCATGTTCTGAGATGTTTGTGTACGTTACACCAAAACGAGTATTTCTAGGTTCCCTATAATTCAAGATTATTAAATCTTGAAACCTCGATATCTCGGTTTAGCAATATCATACAAAGTCAAATAAAAAATAAAATTAGTGCTTAAATTTAAGATAGACTTTCTAATTAGATTAGTAATATTGAAATTAAAATCAAGTAGCATGACTTTTCCGAGTTCGGAATATAGATTCATTGAATAAAAATTGCACTTTTATCGAAAAGCAAGCTATTTTATTATGACAGTTTTTGAAAGGGGAATCTTTGAGCTATCAGAAACACTTATAGGTAGTTCAAAATTTTTGCATGACGTTAACATAAAAAATTACAGTGTCAAAAGTTGAGAAAAAAAAATGGGCATCTTGGACGTTAATGGGTTAATAATAGATCTGCGTCATTTTCATATTTGTATGTGAATCAATCTGAGAGGACCACAGTCATTTCTAATTTCATTTTATGTACTTCATGTCTAAAAACCTTGTATTAATTGAAACGAAATAGAACATTAGGAGCAATATGATATATGATTGGCTTGATGGCTTACCTGGTAAGTATCTAGATTTGCAAACAATGATCATGAACACTCTTTTTGGTGGCCCAATTTGCTCGGCACATAGATTCCACTTTTCGTTCGAAGAATCACTCCCTCGACAGGATTAAAACCGGATCAGCCATCGCGAGGTTGTGTATATAGGTATACTTTTCTTGTGAGGTTAAAGACAAAAAAAAACACGATTAGAGGGAAACTGGTTAAAGTAATTTCAACTCTATGTGAAAAGAATATATCCGTTCATCGAATTCCACAATGTAACAAAAGATTTCAATAGCAATAATAGTTAAAAACAAAATGTATGCTGAAAGTATGCCAATATATTTTTTATATAGTCAAAAAGTAAGAATTTAAACTGTATCTATTCTTTGCTCGTTAGAACAATTAGAAATATGGATGAGAAAAATTTCATTTAACTTATATTTGACTTTCATGAGATTTTGTAATATTTTTAGTTCGACGTTAATAATTTTTATGCGTTATTAAGAATAACTTTTCATTTGTTATGCAAGTATTATCAACACCGTTTTACCACTAGACAACGTTTTCAATTTTTATTCAGGTATAGGTAATCATTTTTGTTATTGGTAAGTATGTATAGATAAAGATTATAAAAATAAATCTACACTTATTTATATAAATTTTAAATTCTAAGAGAGAAAAGGGAAGTTCATAATTTATCTCAATCCATAAAAAAATGTATTTAATTGAAATAAATAAATTCAGCTTTTTTGCTGGTATGATTCAGTCAAAAGTTATCTGTAATTGCACGAGAGATCAATAGTGGTCAATTGGAATAATGTCAGAATTATTATCAACACTGACAGATCCCAATTATTATGATTAACTGAGATCTATGAAGGTATCTTGAAATTGATTAAGATTTACTATGGTCGACTAAGATGAAATATGAAAACGACTGTTATCTACTACTACTCGACATACGATGTTAATTTGGAATAACATAAAGTATTTATAAGTATATAATAAAATTTTTCTTTTATGTTTATCTTTTGTTGTTTTTATATATTTGCAAATAATTGAAAAAATGTAAATATTCTATAGAATTCTAAAACTGTAAAAATGTACCGTCCACATAACAATGTAAATATCAACTTATGTATTCTACAAATATTCTAAACAATAAATGTACAGCTTGAATAAGCCTCAAAAGAGATTCAATATGCTTAAATAAAAAAAAAATAACAAAGTATAGAAATATTAAAAACCGCATTTATAAGTTATAGGAATGGGAAAGACATTATAGTTGGATAAAAAGAAATGATTCTGAATCTGTAGTTAATAAATTTATTGGTTTTTTCCCTCGAGTTTGTTTTTAACAACTTTGTCGGAATAATTTTTCGTCGCTTTCTATTATCGAAGACAAACTAGTACTTCGTGATTTGTTTTATATATAATGTATATATAAAATTAAATTTTCCTACGTCAATGATGCGCGTAACCGGACATGAATATCAGAATTTTTATTTTCATTTTTTTTGTTTTGTTTAATTTCTACACGGCGAGATAAATTCGTCTTATACAAAATCCATTTTATGTACAACTTAAACTTTTCTGGGCATCAATTCTTAACGAGAACATATTTTTTCTTTCATTTATATTATTGTTTCTTCTTCTAACGAAACTTGACGTTAGTCCATTTAAGAAAAATATGTGATCTTAGTCTCATTTACAAAAGAAGAAAAGACGCAAAGAGCAGAAATTACAACGGATACCTCGTTATTATTTCTTCATTAATATATTTTATATTTTCTCTGTTTATACTTTATAACATAAGTGGAAGAAATCCAAGACTTCCATAGACTTGGCTTTTTTTAAATTACACATGTCGTTTATGTAAAAAATTGTACGTTTACTTAATAAAGATAGTGAAGGTATTTATAACACGCTTATATATAATATATTATACTGATCCATCGATAAGATCATTTTGTTTCTTATAACTAGAGTTCATTTTACTTTTTTAAATCCATAGCATTGCATACGATATTTGACAATAGTTTTTGAGCGGGATTTCAAAGTTTTATTATTCTATACATTTCTTTATTTAAATCAATTCCCGCAGCTCATTCGCACTTATTTCACTTATCGAAACTTATCTTCTTGGTTTTTTTTACATATTCCGTTAGTACGGACGTTTTTGTAAATGTCCTTTTAGGTAGTGGATTGAATAACAAAATTAAAAAAAGTCGGCTTCTTCTATAATTAAAGGACGATCTGATAAATACATTGCGAAATTGAAAATAATGTAATTTCTATGCATTTTTTTATTGTTAATTAAAATAATTTCACTATGAAAGGACGCAAAAATTAATTATTTTTAATTAACTAAAATTATAATTAACGGTCTACATAGATACATATAGCACACATTTCTTTTTAATCACTACTTAACCTTAAACAATGTATAGACTATATAATATAGTACCGTTTATAATATTTCACTTTATAAATTGATTAATTAAAAATATTTACTTTTTACACACTTTTAATCTAAAATTGAGAATGACGCAATTTGCTTATGAGAAAAAAATCGATAAAAAAAATCATAGAATATAAAGAATACATGTTACATTATATTTAAATTTTCCAAAATCCAATGGTATATTTTACAAAAATTAATCGATCCATTCTTTTATCGATAACCGACATTAATTTCAGAACCGAATCTATCTATTACCTCTCGTGTAATTTACTCCGCGCTCTCATAAAATGAATTAGTAATATTATACAAATTTAATTATAGCCGCAGCTACTATACACTAGATGATATTTTACACATGAGTAAATGTCTATCTATACCATATACAGCGACACTCGAAGTACAAAAGTAATAAAATAAATGTGTCCGCTGACTGTTGGAAGTTTATCGTTCGCTTCTACGCACAAGTAATTACGCGTTCGACGAAATTCCAAGAATCGTATAGTTTTTTAGTAGTCGTCTCTGTACATGCACAAATCGGGACAGGACTAAACTTATTTTTCGTTTATAGAAACGGAAGGAAAAACACTGCCCTATTTGTCCCGAAATCTACGCTCGAGCCGCTCTTCTTTTTCTTTACATGGTAAAAGAAGCAGCAACAGAATAAAAACTTCTTTTTATTTTTAACAATAAAAAGAAAGAAGCTTATGCACAATTGATTGCATTCGCTAAAAAGCAATGAGATAAAGTGCATATACTTTAGGATATAAGTATATATAGTGTAAAAATACTGCGAATCGCTAATGCAGAATAAGGCGCAGATGTGGTCACTGTTGAAACATAATTATTTTCATTCATGTAATCACTTTATATATTTACATATCTATTCATTACTTCACCTAGCATGTCATTGTATTGAAAAGTAAACGTATATTTCACATGTCAATTCAAAAGTAAAAAGTTACTGTTTATCATTTGTATTCAAGATAGTTTGGGCTTAAATTGTGTTCTAAAGAATATTTTTCGAGAAGATGCTCCTTATACTCTAAGAAAACATAGACTTTCCGGTGTTAAGTTTTTAAATTAGTGTAGATAATAAATATATATATAAGGTTTCGTTTAATGTTCCATCAACATATTCTAGAATAAATTGATTACAAAAGTTTAAAATGATTATAATAGAAAGGCTAATTGTAATCAATATAAAACTTCTATTAAGCAATTACTATTAAGCAATTTTATATTTTTCTTTTTATATCTTGTTTAAAATTTGTACAATCAATTTGAAATTTTTATACTTTTATTTTGAATTGAAATGCACGTAACAAATGATAAAATTATTCTTTAAAATCTTCAAATGTACTAGTTTATTAAAATCACATAAACAGTTACTGGAATATAAACCTTTTCTTAAAGGTGTAAAAATAATCGATTGAATAAGAGTAATCACTAAACGAAATACTTATTCAACAGTAACCATTTCTGAAATGAGGCAGCGCGGCATCTAAATATTGCGACGCCCAGGAAATGAATCAAACTGATTCCATTGACTCTTTTTTTTACTGCAATAATGTACGCGAGGAATCATATATAATATACAAAGACACCTTAATCGTAGGTGAGAATGATAGAATTATTTTCTGCTGAAAAGTAAAAAAAAAATATAAACTCTAATTCTGGCTCTTAGATCGAAGAGACGAGAACTAGGAACAATCCTGCAGAATAACATTTTGTATATCTGAGAAATAAAGGCCTATGGATATGGACAGTTTTTTGTTAGAGGTATACCCGAAGCTATTATAGAAATTTACGACCTATTTTTCCTAATCTGTTTTTAGTAACTGAGAACATTGTGAGAAGCAACTAATATTCGGTGGCAAAAAGTTTATAAAATTAATAAGAGTTTGCAAATATTTTATTGTTTGATTTACCAATAATAAAAAAAATTACTTCAAAATCTTGTTGCGCCAGAAAATATGTTACTTGAATTTTTGTTATGGTTTGATAAATTTTTCTCATTGACATAACAATTAACTATGGCACTAGAAAATTTAAAACGATCATTTAAATTATTTAATAAACATATGTATGTATGTATGTATTTAAATGAAATAATCGTTTTAAATTTGATTTATAAAATAAAAATTGTAGATGATACTCATTTGCTAAGAATATCCAAGTAAAAGAAGTCACGTTTTAACATTTAAATTTTTATGATTTACCAATTCATTAAATCTTGAAATAACGTCGCAAATTCTTAATCATAACATCACAACCAATTATGAACTTCAGAAAAAACTGCAAAGATCTTAAATATCATCACGTGTAAAGTAACCAATTACATTTAAATATAAAATGATTGCGAGACAAATCTTAAAATGTCACTGAAAAAAAATCAAAATCTAATAAACTATAATAATACAGGCCTATAAAAAAGTACCCTGGAGTTGAGACCGCCTATTTTGGTATTTTAGCCTTCTAAACACGGAACTAAAATAAAAAATAAGGGTCGCCCTGCGTATTTTTGAGAAAACTAAAAAAAACGATAAAAATTACAATTTTTCAAGTTTAATTACCATGTAGATTTTTTTTGAGAACTCTAATAATTGTACATGGAAGTTCAATTCTTCCTCTTCATTAAAAAAAGAGTTCTCTATGATTGTTCCTTGGCAATCTACAGCTTTAAGAAAAAACAAAGTTGGTAGGCTGGGAGGAGTATTCGCATTTAAACTAGGCACAATTTATGCTTCAAAACGCTGTAGAGTGCCAAGGAAAAATCTTAGAGAACTCTTTTTTTTAAATTGAAGAGGAAGAATTGAGCATTCATGTACAATTATTAGAATTATTAGAATATTAGATTCGTGTTCAGAAGGCCAAAATGCATAGGGATAAGGTGGTCTCAACTCCTGTTCAGGGTACATATTTGTGGGCCTGTGTAATTGAATCATTTACAAAGCAGTTTACATTTATAAAGTTTCACTTTAAGCTAATCTAATATATATTTTTAGCTTTTGTGACAACACAAATGTATTCTAATAAAATAGTAATTTTAAAATGATTTTATTTAATTAATAATGATAATAATTAATTCTAAATCTTATTATATTTTTGTCTTATTAACTTATTTTAATTATGTCACCATGTAATAGTATTCGTTAAGAATATAATCCACTAGCAACAGCTTTACAATTTTATGTAAAATGAACTTTATGTAAAATGAACTTTAATGAAGTGAAGGAAAGCCTTTGTCGAAATTATATTTAACTACACAGGTATGAAATTTCAATAGTTATTTTCTATAATGTTACTAAGAAATAAGCTATAATCTCGGTGCTTACAAGTTAGCTGATAGGACGGAAAAAATTGAATGAATAATATATTACAAATTAAACAGTGACTAGCATATTATTTAATATTTTAGAAATAAAATGAAGACACATTTTTGCACTGACCGCAGTCCAAATAAGATTGCAAAAAAGTCTTTCTAGATTTTAAGAAACACAGTAAAATGTAAACTATAATTGATTTTATGCTACTATTGTTACTTGATTGTACAAAATTTTTTTATAGTCCTTTTTATAATTATTTTAGTATAAACAAAATTATTTAGTTAACCATATATGTATGTAGTAATGTATACATTGTAGATTTTATCATACCTAGACATATGTCTTTTAAGTGAAACTTTACTAGTGCAAATCTGCTTATTCTTTTATTAAATTAAAATCAAGTAATTTTTATCATCTTCAATTGAAATAACCGCCTTGCATAATTAATTTTAACTAATTAAGATAAAATTTCCAATTTCTAATTTTTTTTCTCGTGACTTCAAATAAACTTTTTCTTAGGCTTTCTACATTAAAATTATTCAAGTAGTCGACAGGACACATTTTATATTCGAAAAAAATACCACCAGTTGATATTTATAAAAAAGCAAATATTCCCTTATTTATCTCACTCACTTAATATTGTTCATTGACAGGTTTATCGATAATCATAAGTCATCTTTTTATAAATTTTATACAAAATCTGAGCAATCTCTTATTGTCTTTTGTCAGGTCTGCAATATATTTATAAAATTTAATATGTATGTAGAAGAGTAAATTGAGATTATTGATTTCATTGCTCGTATCATGATCTTATCCACTATTTGGTCAGTTTATCTTTATAATAATATAAGCTGGATTATCTTTGAATTTATTTTTTAATGAATCTAATACATGTACATTAAATTTTCTTAATCCTACTGCGCAGGAATTAGATAGGAAACCCGTGTATTTAGGACGAGTTAATTCGTCTTTAAGCGCAGGAGGATTAATAGATTACAGACCTGGTGAAAACCAGAGAAGATTGCTAAGTCATAGTTTCCAATTTATAAAAAGAACATTCATTATTGATTTACCTTCCAGTAAATAGTAAAAATTTCCATTCGAATCATAAAAAATACGAATGACTCAAAAAAGTTACTGCATCTCAAGTTACTTCAGCTGAAATAATCGTTTACTCGATCGTATATTATCTTTAAAAAAAGTTCCTTAATTTACTGATTGCAAAAAATTCCTCCGAGTTCATAAATTTCCTGTATATCTCTCACTTAACGAGTATCGACCAAAACCGACCTCCGCGCAGCCTCTTGATCCTCATGAGAATTTTCCGAGCCTTAAACAACTCCTACTTCATAGCGGCTCGCTTCTGCGGTCGCTTTTCTACGACCTCGAGCACCGGCTCACCAAGAACTGGACCAGGCAACCGAGCGGCACCACGTCTCGTTCTGCCAGCGATGCGTTCCATCGCATTGAAACGCGCCTGTAGCTGAAGTGCAAGCTCGCGATCCTTACGTTCCTGTGCAGCCATCTGCTCGAGTCTCCCCTGCTCCTTGATTACAGTTTCCTCCTCACTTGGTTCGCCGAGGCTCACGTTCGAGATCTCGGCTGAAGTCGAGGCCACTGTTGCGGTCGGCTTCTTGTTGCTCTGCTTCTTCTTTCTCTTTGCATTTTTTCGAGTCTTTTTCACTGGTGGCGGCGTCGGGGACGCTTGGATGGCCGATCGGTCGAGCTCGGCCACTTCATTTGCTTCCAATCGCTTCTGTTCCTCATTTACCTCGGCTTGTCTTTGCTCTACGATTTGGTCTTCGTCTTCTTCCTCGGAATCCTCGGTGTACCTCGGGCGCTTCGTTGACCTGGCCGCTAACCTCTTGATTTGACTTGTGATTGTGGTTGTAGTTGCAGTCTTCGTTTTCGTTTTTGGCTTTGTAGCTGTAACGGCTTTCTTCGTTTTTTGTTTACGACTCGTGGCACTGGTTTTTTTACTTTTGACTTTTGTCGATAGCTCGATAGGCGCGACCTGAAAAACAAATAAATTAATTTCTGCAACGATTTAAAATTTATAATACGTGTTAGTTCTTTTTGTTTCTATTATTTTTTCATGATACTAAATATTAATTTGGTTCGTTTTTATAATAGTAAATGTCTCATGAACTCAAAAGGTTATTAATTGTTTTTGTCTAATTCAATTTATAGTAATAACTGTAAAAGACATTGGTGTACAATAATGTAATTACTTGATATTTATGTATACAGCAAACAATAATTTTGATAAATACAGACAAGAGTTTAGAGAAAAGTTGCACTTCTTGGTAAATGATGAAATTTTAAAAAATTAATGTTTTTTTCCAGATAGTATTTTTTTAGAATAAAAGACTGTAAAAAATGTATAATATTCTAGTTTAATTTAATATTTCTGCTAGTCTCAATTCTACTGATTTCAGGTGATCACAAATTGTGAGAAATTAAATTTTTTATTTCTTCCAGGTTAATTATGTATTATATCTTATACTTATAATAATCTACAACTATGTCTGCAAAATAATAAATGTGTTTGTAAAATAATTGTTCTATAAAATAAAATTTAGCTTAGTTACTCTGTATCGCTCCTTTCATGTTATACTTATATTATAATAGTTTCAAATTCCCTATAATTTTGAAGCCTATAAAATTTGTTATATCAGTTTCTTAAATTTATAGGTAATGTGGAATATTAACTATTAATATACATATGTTTGTTAATAGTTAAATGTAATTATGTAAACAGTTAACAGAATATTTAGTCTATTTGAGTGTGAACCTCACTTATTTTCAAACATGTTTAGATTTTTCTATCTAAATAGCGATGGCATATGTTATCTATATATTCTTATTTCAGTAGAGATACTTATTTTGTTAATGTTTCAATTATTGTACTTTAATAATACTGAGATTACGTAGAATACAATCTAATTGAATAGTTCTTTTCTTTTTTTTAGAATAATTTAAATAATAAGATAGGTGATATATTGGCTCGACTCATGATGGACACTGTATATAATAATATATTATGGTAAACTGATCATATAAGCCTCAACATTGTATAAACAAGAAAAAAATTTATATACATTTACAACACATGTAAAGTAAAATCAGAGTTTGTTAAAAAATTGACCATTTTAATATTCTATGCCCATGAAGACTGGTTTAGGTCATAAATACTATAATTATACTATACTTTCAAGCAAGGCATCTGTAAATCGAACTACTTTTACTAAACATGTCTTAAAAGACTTATACAATTTTAAAAAGAGCCCATTGTGTGAATTTCCAAGTGATTTTACTCAAGACAATTTATAAACATTATTTATCGAATCCTTAGAGCAAGAAATAATAATGTTTCTTAAAAGTGAATACACGTGCTTAAAAAGCTTGCATTACTTGCAAATGAATACATCACTCGTATATTGACAAAGAAAAAAGTTAATCATTATAAACCTGATTTTGAATAAAAGTTATTGTAAAAGGGTATCAAGTTAGCATTGATGCCCTTTTACAAAATAATAAAATGTTCATTAAAGCTAAAGAAAAAACCTCGACTTTGTCCAAATGAAAATAATTGTTAGAACCAAAAATGAACAGTACTAACCGAATTGATTGCACTTTGTACATTTTCTGTGTTACTGATAGTTCGCTTGGTCTTTCTTCTCTTGATCCTTTCAGCAATATTCTCCATTGCGAGTTCAAGGGTAGGACTTGGTGGCCGTGTCTCATTTTTCGGAGTAAATGCCAGTGGATCCGGTGTGGAATTGGGCAATTCCCGATCATCATCATCGAGTTCTACGAGTTCAATGGTTTTCACGTTGCTCGGCTCCTTTTTATGAATAGCAAGCAAAAGGCCATTCTTCAATTTTCCAGCTCGTTTAGACTGTTTGGCACTATTGCCGCTGTTCGCTTGATCCTCTAAATTGAGTTTCTTGCTAACCTTCGTTCCATTCATTATTTTGCTGATATTCTTCGTGTAGTTCTTGTTGCTATCAAAAGCCACTTCCGCGTTACGCTCATCATAATCTTGAAGAGACTTCGTAGACTTGGAAATGCTCCGTGACTGCTCCAATTTTTTGTCAGTCTTTTTGGTTTCGCGTTGATGTTGACCGCCACTTGGTGAGTCTTTGAGTAGCACCTGCTGTTTAGATATTCCTAAAATTGAAATTGAGTACTTAGACAAGTAATAGAATGAAGAGCATTTATAAAACAATCATGAGACATTCATAAAAGAGATGCGGTAAAAATTGAAGTAATCGTAAAAATAATTTTCAAGCATATTTTAGATTCTATTAAGTAATGTTCTTACTTTTGAAGGCACTCCAAGAACAGCCAAACATTTTCTTTAAATGTGTCGGCGTTGGAGGTTTTGGCATTGCATTAGAAACTCTTTTTAGTATTGGAAGTACCCTTATGAGTTTTGGATCAACTTGCCTTCCGTCTACAATAAAAATTTCAAGTTTACAGCATAGTATTTATAATACTAATTTTAACAAATTCAATTTATAATAAAATAAGGTTTTATCATTCAATCATCATACCTTGTGTAGTTCTCAATGGCGTGCGAGGTAAAGCTTTGATTGGCTTAAAATGATGAATCTCCTGATTTATACTGTCATGACTTCCAGCACTTTCCGCACTGCCAATTCTCTCTTCCCCTTCTACAGTTGTCACACAAACTTCTACACCTAATTTCTTTTTCTTGCTACTCAGAACATCACTTGGTACATGCAACTCCTCTTTGCTCTGCAATCCATAGATCTTAGAGGTAGAGCCAGCAAATTCTCCCTGTACAAACAATTCAAAATAAATATAATTTCATTATTAATCTAATTCATTTAATTACTAATAATATTAGAATTATAAATCATTTACCAAAGCAGCTGGATAAGTTGAATTATTTGGCTGACTTAGTCGATTCTGATGAGTTACTACTCTGGTAACGGCATTGTGAATTGGCACTGGTTTCTGAGAGCTAAATGTATCTGATGATTCCTTTTGTGCATTTGTCAGACTGGACTTAGTACTAGATGCATACCTCTCTGATCTGGTTTTGGATATTAGAGCAACATTTTGTTTTCTAACGTCAGTCACATCTTTCGTTTTGACTGACATCTTTTGATTAATTGTAGATTTTGATTGACTTGCATCAGGTTTTGACTTATCGAAATGAGCTACACCTGTAGATTTACTCGATCGTTCATTCCGATAGTTTGTTTTTTCAATAACGTCTTGTTTTGCTAATGTTTTAGCCAACAATTGATCTTGAGCCAACTGCACTAATTTTTCCTGCTCTTCCTCTTCTTGAATCTTTCGTATTAGTGCCTCACTGGCTAATCTTTCTTTTTCCCGTTCTCGCCTCATCTCTTCCTCTGCCATTTGAAGTTGAACTTCATATTCTCTCCTTATTTCTCCAGCTGCACTGAGTATCTTCTTCGCTGTGAACTCTGAAATACCAAAAGAAAAACGTTACAGTTATTATCAAACTTTTATATGATATTATAAAATTTAATGTGCTTAAAGTTTGCTCTCCATAATACAAGCTTCAGACTCCTTAAAAAATTTTATGTACAGTAAAACAAAATTAAATAAAATAAAGTAATAATGCAAAATTAAGATTTATGTTGCACTACCTATTTTTAACTAATGCATTATTATAATAAGAAAAAATCTATTTACAGAATTTCTTTGGCCCTACCTTCTTATATTCGAAAAACCAAATACCAAATAAATGAAATGCCTAAGTAAATAACCATTCTCTTTGAATCTATAATATGAAACACAAGAAATACTACAACTTCAAAACCAAGAATTTATTATTGGTATCTTTTTACTTCAAAGCAATAACATTAAAAAAGTTATTTTTAAGCGGAGGTCCTCAATAACTGAGAAGTGACTTTCATGTATTGCACAAATCGCACTTTAAAATCAAAAACACATTCTATTTACATAATACCATTTAAATTACTACCTTATCTGGCAATAATTATTCTTAGTCGAAATTACATAGGTATCTATTTGATCCAAGCAAAACAATCAGGCATATTACCAAGCCAAAACACAATTCCTAACCAATAAACTCCAAAATATTTTGACCCAAACACATTGAGCAGATTCAACAGAGCCTCACAAAATCTTCATTCGCTCTCACTCAAAACCTGTCCCCACATCCTTCTCCATCCCGATCTCCCGAATCCTCTAAGCCATCCGCGTACACACAAAATTACCCGAAAAAAAGACGCAAAGGGGCCTTTTACACACACAAGCAACAGCAGCAACACAAGCCTATCAAACACGTAGCTCCGCAAGATCTCTCCGCGCTCCGAAACACTCACCAGGGTCCAAGTGGTGGTCCGCAGCGTCGGCGCCACCGATGCCTTCCCCAGCAGCTAACTCGAGCTCCTCGGGGAATCTCCTCCTGATCAGCTGCCAGAGCTCGGCATTGACGAGGGTCTCGGCCTTGGTCGCGGCTCGCAGCCAGGAACCGACTCTCTGCCTGCACAGAGGGCAGCTGAGGCTATTGTGCTCGACGGTGCCGCGGAGACAGCGCAGACAGAGGTTATGAGCGCAGGGCAGGGTGACCGGCTCGCGCAGCAGGGAACGGCAGACCGGACAGATGAGCTCTCGCAAGGTAGGCTCCGCTGGCTCGTGACTGGAGGTGCCGCCGCTGCCACTGTTGTTGCTGCGAGCCGAGTTGTTGACAGCGGCCAATCGTTCAAATAGCTTCGACGATCTTTTCAAATACGTCGCCATCTTCTCTCTCGCGCGGACGTCTCTGATGTCCGCGTATATTCTCCCGATGTGTATTATGTATATGCGTGCGTGTGTGTAGGTAGCCGTAGTACGCGCGCGGCGCGCGATACTCGCGATACTCGCGCCGAGCGAGAGAGGTGCGCGCGCGCGCGCGAGCCTTAGTATATTTCATCTTACTCGCGCCAATGAAACTCGAGCGGCCCTATCCCATGAAGGTTAAGACCGTCCGTCTCGCTCGCTCAGTCGTATACGAGTGCGTAGGAGGCGCGTACTACCGAGTTTACGTTTCATATCTATAGATATAGATTGACTCTCTCTCTCTCTCTCTCTCTCATAGCTGTGAGCGCACGTCGAAGCGCAGTCCGAATTGGAGCTGCACAGCCGATAAATCGTTAATTTATTTGATTACAGAATTACCGCCAATCATTATGCTCTTGCTTTTACTCGCTCCATTCTGCTATACGACTATCGAGCATAAGCAGGTGTGAGCCTGTTTCAAAGTGGAATCAGTTTGGCGTATATATTTCTAAGTAATCCCACACGACACGACTATAGCAGCATCTTGCACGCGCGCACGCACGTAAGTCACAACATGTTAACGCATGTTGTGTATACTTACTGTATATACAATGTTAGGCGATATATAGGAAGAAGAGGGAAAACTGCGTATTCCCTGAAGCGCAGGCTATAAAGTTTCAAGTTTTCTCGTTTATCAATTGTTAGTTCTTACTTTTTTAGTATAATAGTAACAAATTAATAAGGTGGGCTAAGGACAAAATACTGAGAAATAAGAACTGAAAAGTGATGACCGAGAAACTACTATAGTTTTTAAACCTCATGAGGCGTATTTACTAATTAAAGTGAGTAAAATAATTAAAGTAAAACGATACTATTAAAGAAAGATTGGACTTTGAAAAATTACCTACTCGAAAATCAGACATTGAAATTGACTTTTTCGTTTTGGGACTGCTTTATTTTTAATAATAAAGTTTGGAATACACGATTACCTATATTGGTCAAAATTGTAAATTAGAAATATATATACATTTTGGAAAAGTATAATATAAGTTAATTAGCTTACATATGTACCTGCATTGGCATTCGGCGCTGATTGCTGAATACCCGCTATACAACTGTGGTGTATTTATATATACACATAGCCGGACCCGAAAGAGAGGTTAGGTCATTGCGCGCGAAATATAAATATTTTGATGAATATTCTTAATTATTACTTAAATATATAGAATAATTAATAAATATACAGCAGATCTTTGAATCACTTTAAACTTTGGAAATATTTTTTTTTATATACACGTACTTTACGGAGCATGCATCAAAAAATAATGTTCACACCACGGCCGTAATATTTTGTGGCCTCGTGGGGTTTGTGCGTCCGAGGACCGGCGTAGCTCGGTCCGTAAATTTTACGACTAGGTACGAAAATTACTATTTCAGAGAATTTATAAAAATCTTTAAAAACTTTAATATCTAGCTTAAAGTTATGAATATTTAATAATATAAATTATACCTACAACACTGTTATTCATCATCTTTGGCATTTACCTATTTACGTATGGATTCCAATATAGACTAAGTTGTTTTTTTTTGTGTTGTATATTTACAGGCACTTATTTATTTTTATAATACAGAATGAGTACAGAAATTTCCTTGTACCCTACTTCATATAAATAATCTTTGTACATGTGATTTTTTTGTAGTTAAAATAAAATTAAAAGTTCAAAAGTTACCTTAATGCATGTAAATAATAGATTAATTTAATATACCCTATGCTCTTTTATTATCCTTTTGATAGTGCGGAGTTAAAAAGAACATTTTAAAAACGCCAAAAAGTCGTGCGGACGTTTAGAACGTCTTTCAAGCGTTTCTTAGAAGTTTTTTGAAATTTTTTTTCCAACTATGTGATTAGAGATATCTAGCAGATTGAAAAAATTTTGATTATTAACTGAATTGAAATTTGAACTGAGTTCGACTGATGTATTATACATATATCTTAGATTATGGGTATATTCTTATGAGAATATATGAGAAAAGAACTATTATAAATAAACGAAAAATTAATTGATAAATAGATTAAGTACATGAAATAATCTGAGGTGAATAAATGAATGACTTAATTGAATAAAAAGTCAGTGTTTTGGGACTAAGTGTATATTTTTTAGTACCTAGTTAATTATATGCGGTTCATTGAATCATTTTTTTGAAAATAAAATATCTTAACTCCATTTTATGGCAATACTTAAGTTTTAATAAGTAGTTACACTGTTTTCCTAGTTTTATTTAAGACTAATGATTTTTCAATGATTTGTCTTTTTCAATGCTATTTTCACTCTATGCGTGCAATCTAAATTTAACCCGTTTTGATAAATGATCATTTTTTTCTTTTACACTTCCAACGCTATATTTTTAAGCGTCCTTGAAAAATTCCAGGATCAATATTTTCAATAGTCTAAGGTCGATCTTATCTTTGAAAGGGCGATACCAGCATTGGTGTAGAAGCCGATTTGAAAAAGTTATAGCTTGTTTTTCAAAAAACGTGCGTGATTTTTTGATTTTTTTAAAACTCGATGTCTTAAGATCAAAATCGTTTTACCAGATGGTTGCAATACAGATAAAATGTGGCATACGATCTTGAAAACTTGGATTTTTTAAATTTCATTCGTGAGAGCTATTTATTATACACACTACTTCTATTAAAAAACTTTTTTTAAACAGCGATATTTTCAGATAAGAAGGTCGCAGAATCAACTAAAAAAAGAAACTAAAACTTAAAATGTAAGCATTATGTTGGACTCTTTAAATTTTTACAAAATTTTTTATTAAATTGTTGTTGCAAAAATTTACTTACAATATCTGAAGCGCAATATTTCGGCTTCTAATTCATGATTTGGAAAATTCCAAAGGGCATCGCGATTTTAAAGGGCAGGTATGTAAGATGCCCCATCTTATCAGTATTGCAGCTATCTGGCAAATCATTTCAGATTTAAAACGTCGAGTTTTTGAATCAAAAGTCTCAAAAAATGCCGCACTTATTTCGAAAAATAAGCACAATTTTTTATCGGCTTCTTCATCAATTTTGGTGACGACGGTTAGAAGACGAGAAATTCAGAAGAAAAAATATTCATTGGGTACGATAGGGGTTAAGCATTGTAAGAGAACATCTTTTATACAAAGACATTCCTGCAGATCAAAATTGTTCTAAAATTTTTCTAATTGAATATGATCGTTTTGTGTGAAAAAAATTTAATTTGTTGTAATTTAAGAACTATAATTGATTAAGGCAACGAAGTAGTAAACCAAGTGTGTAATAATTTAATGATGAATCGGTTAATTAATTATGAATACCATACTCTCAAAATAAGAATGTCTAATTAAATACAATAAATTAAACTGTAATTTTATTGAAGACGAATTGATGCAATATTAACATCAAGTATAATTAATATGAAAAAAACCTTTCCAAAAAAAGTATAAAACAGGCAAGTATACTTTGTTACCAAACTTCATCAATATTTGTAATTAGTATTAAGACTTAAATTGTGTAAAGGGGACACTCACGTTGAAGTTTATTAATAAATCAATAGATAATTATTAAAAATATTCTTCAATAATAAATAAATAATAAAATACTCTTAGACTACCATTCAGCATTGTTAACATTCTACTATCACTTTTTTCAATAAATCTTTATTATTATTTTTTCTCTTTCATTATTATTTTCCCTCATTCATTTAATTTCATTCTAAAATCTTTTCTTACACTACGTTTAATTTTGTTCATATTTTACAAAATCACAATAAAATGAAATCAATTGGTTCTCTTTCCAATAAAAAACCACATTAAACTTGAGTTTTTCATTAAATACTATCAATTCTTTATTTATTTGGATAATTTTTCCATTTCTGGTCAATGGCCAATTTAAACT
>UELV01095435.1:0-27419 GCA_900490015.1 Megastigmus stigmatizans | reverse complement strand
CCCCCAAACCCCCTAATTATATAATTCTCACCAAAAAAAAAAACCAAGTCAAATTACCATTACCCAAGAAAAATAAAGTCTGTCTCTTTATATGTGTGTGTGTGTGTAAATGTCTAAGCCTCATGTTCGTCTCTTGTACTTTTTCTGCAGGTTAGATTACGGCCCGGCGAGGTGTTGGATGCCAAGGTGAGATTTGTGTTGGCGCTATAACACAAAGCTTACCTTAAAAAAATGCCACAAATCAAAAAAAAAAAAAGAAAAAGAAAAAAAAAAGGAAATTTCGCCCAAACCCATCAACGCCAGCTGCGCGCGATATTTCCCGCATCGCAAATCAAATGATCGAACGGACGCGAGCGAATTGCTGATAATAAGACTGATAAACTTAACTGTGTCGATTGTACATGTATATATATTATATAGAGATATTTTATTCGAGCGGTTCGCTCGCGCCCGTCGATGTAACCTTTCTCCGCAGCCTCCGCTGCGCCGCCAAAATAATAATATTAATATAATAATAATGGACGTTAAAAGTCAACTTCGCTTGCAGTTACAACCAAAATCACTAACAGAGCGCAGACGTGCTATAAGTTTACAATCGCGATATATATGTGAGCGCATATATTAAAGCAAGATCATTGCCAGGTGACTTGTATAAAAAAAAAACACACACAAGTAGCGAATATTCGTGTTCGTCACGCGACAAATGAATAATAAATAAAGAGAAATCACGAGCAGTTCTTTGCAGAGTAAAAAAAAGACATTTCTATTCCATTTGTTCCATTTTGTTTTTTGGGGAAAATGTACGGACACACAGAGACTCGGAAGGCCCGGTGAACTACTTGATGACGACAAGGTTAGCTATTATCTACGATTCTAAGTACATGTTCTTTTTTTTTTTATTTCTATTTTATCAGTGGTAAAAAACGGTTGCGGCGACGCGACCCATGTGATTAAAACAAAATTTCTCGTGATTAACCAGGTGGACCAGTAATGGTATTGAGAAAACTGTAGTTAAATGTTTACATGGATTAATAACACCATTTATCTGTATATAATGATCGTGTTATTACTTTTTTGAACGTTCCTGTTTTTTTTTCTTGTACAGAATTTACGATGTTACATGTTTTTTTTTACGAATTATTTCCAGATATATGTGTTCTCACAATATTTTTGTGTCTCACTTTCACCTCCACACCTGTATGTTCACAATATATATATATATATATATGTAAATTACAGTTAGATAAGTGTCAACAAAACAACTTGAAACAAAGTTATATTCGCTCGAAGCAATCGAGGCGGCAGCAGCTACAAACACTCTTTTTTTTCGCGCAATCGAATTTTTGCAATTTTTTTGCACCTTATTTTGTCATATATATATATAGAAAAGACGCAAGTTCAAACGGGCGGTTCAACGTAGAGTAAAGTGAAAAAAAAATATATACAATGCTGCCGCACGTTTGTTTTGCTGCTTCTGTGCTTATAGCAAACCCTCCGTTCATAACCTGTGTATACGCATTGTCATTCATGTAAATGTGCATTATTATCCCCTTAATGTCGATCGCAAACGGTCTTACTTCAGTTTGCGATCTCCGCTCACCCCACCTGCTTTTATATGTCACTTATGTGTATATATGTATGTGTTACAACCGCTTATATACCCTATACAAACTCCGTATCCGTATCACCGTATCTGTGCGCGCCTTGATTTCGTCTTCTTTGGCCGACGCATACCTGAATCGTTTTTATCATATTGATTACAACAAAGATTGAAAGTTGTGTTGTTCAAAGCTGAAGATGACAGTAATAAAGGAGCACTCGATTCGAGGAAGCTCACAGGTTCCTACATCAACCCTGTAGTTATACTAGATCTCTTAATTATCCTGACAAAAACAAATACAAGGGCATAAAGCTCGTTGCCACCAATATGTATTATACATATAAACACATGTATTATAGTATATGTATGTACATTAATCACTAAAACGATTGCAAAAAAAAAAATAAAAAAAAAAGAACACGCCATTTGACAAACACCAGTGAATTGACCGTAGTTCACAAATAATGCGTGAAGGTGGCTAACTGCATAAAGGGTGACTAACCAAAACCGCCTCTCATTGACGAAAAAAAAAAAAAATACCACTGAAAATGAATTAAAACATACTCTCCACATACGTGATCTAACTATGTTACTCTAATCTCACCCCTCTGCCAACAAACCCAACTATCACCAGATTTGTATTAACTGCGCATCTTCTCAAAGCATTAAAAATTATTAAAAACAACTTGTTTGTAACTTATACTATCTCTATTCTTTCACTACTTTATTTTTATACTCATATAATCGATCAAATAATATTGCCGAATGTAATAATGCCAAACTACGAGTCTCGATGATTTTTGCACGCTGTATAAATTTTTAAACGCGATTGCGACTAAGGTAAGTAAGTGCAGGAATCAGCGAGGATCTCGATCGATAACAAGCTGTAAAAAGAAAAACAACAATGGAAGCGTGGGAGGACAGTATTTATTAACGATGCTTTGTTTGCGTTCTGCGCGGCTACCTTGGACCCGTGTAGCGACGTCGTCCGAGCACGGACGCACGACGACTCAGCGTGGCGGATCTCGAGAATAAAATCAATCAGCCCAGCACCCCGCTCGGAGATGTTGGACCCCCGGGACCACCTCAAATCGTCGATGTACAGGAGTCCTACTCCGCCGTCGAAGGTTCGATATCGCACTTTCTCTTTCTATCCATAAGCCTCCATGAGTCCTCGGACCATTTTCGAAATGTGTTGATCCAAATTTTTTCTATTCGTACGCTTATACGGTTTAAAATGTTTAAAATTCTGGGTATAAGCAGCATTTTAATTAAATAAAAAAAGAGATCTGTCATTAGTACCAGACGGAGTAGGAAAAATAAAAAAATAATTTACCATAAGCAAGTAGATCCGGACAAATTTATCAAGAGATAATCTTTCTTATACTCTAACAAGCAGAGTCCACATCTTCCGGGTCTCGGATTTAACTGAAACTTTAGAAATACGTTTTTTTGTGAAAAGTATGAGATGCGAGTCTGGGCGTTAGTTCCAATGGGCCCTACAGGGTTCGCGTTAAGGCCCATTTGATCAAAATATATGAAAAATCATGGTTGTCTGTATACCTTTATTGCACGGCCAATATACATTTTAGATAATGTTATTAAAAATATAACAAAAGTATAGATCATAAGCTTTCTTTCATTTGCAGTTTAGAACGAGTTATTAGTACTCTTCATTTGAAAGTTGTATAGAAAACTAAGTTAATTTTTGACACATCTTAGAACTGAAATAAAGACTAAAAGGACTAAAATTTAGCTATATTTTACAATGCTCATAATTTTTTAATGAAAAATGCTAAAATATCTAAATTTAGAATATATTACCAGCTAAAATACAAATGAAAGGTTATTGTCTATACTTTTGATTTCTTTTTTTTTTTGTAACATTTTCTACCGTGTATATTCGGCTAGCAATAAAGTTTTAAAGATAATCATGATTTTACATGTATTTTAATTAAATGTACCTTAACTCGTCCCCTATAGAGCCCATTGGCACTAACTCTGAGACACGTATCTCAAATTTTTCTGCAACAATTTCTCTGTATAAAAGTGTCAGCCAAACACGTGACCCTGAAGGTACGGACTCTCTTTGTAAGTGATAGCATTAGTTTCCCAAGTTACTTACGGAAACTTACTTACATTCTCGTTTGCAAAGGAAATAATGAAAAAACAATTTGTAATTAAACGATTGCACATGTTTACTCGGAATCTTTTTAAAAATATCGAATCTCTCCGCTTTGGTTGGGATAATTCAATTGTTTCCTCTCGGTGCACAGATTCGACGGCGTATCTCACCGTGGGTGTGGAAGGTACACCCGCCCCGACGTTCAAGTTCTACAAGGGCATGACGGAGATCATCGAGGGTGGCCGATTCAAGTTCCTAACCGATTCCGAAACGAACACGATCACACTATGTATGCGCAAGACAAAACCGAACGACGAGGGCACCTACAAAATCGTCATCAGCAACATCCATGGCGAAGACTCGGCGGAGATGCAACTTTACGTTTCAGGTAAATTGAGATTGAAATTGAAAGCTTTATTCATCGCGTGATTATTATTATGGACAATGTTAATGATGAATCGTATGTGCGTAGATGCCAGTGGAATGGACTTCCGTGCCATGTTGAAGAAGCGCAAGTACCAGAAATGGGCACGAGAACAGGAGCAGGAGAAGGTCGATCTGAAGGAGGTCGAGAAGCCCATACCTGCACTCAAGAAAGTCGAAAGGGTTTGTATTTTTTTCACCTTTTTATCTTTTATATAATGACTTTCTTTATTTCTCAATAGGGAATACTGTTTTTGCATTTAAAAGATGGGACTTGTAAATGTATCGTGATACGTAAGTGTAAGTCTCGGTGTTTTACGTGTCCATTTTTATATTCAGCCCCTGTTTGTTAAATTCCTGGCATCGTGTTAAATATACTCTGTGCATTTCTTTTATGTATTTTAGTATGTTTATTTTTGAATCGTTATTAATCAGTATGTCAATTGAATAACATAAATTTGTAGGTTTTTGTGGTTTCCGATTTGATTTCTACTCTTAACTAGTTTTAAAATATGTTTTGTCTTTTTAATCTATGGAATTTACTTAAATTTCGAGACGTATAGAAAATTCGTGTCAGTGAATCTCGATATCATGAACAATTAAAAATCACGTTCTTATTATTTTTCAAAACGAAGTTAAAAGTTATTTTAATTTCTTTTTGAAAAGATAGAGCTTGAGAAAGAAAATTGGTGTACATTTCTCAACTAATGCGCAACCTATTTCAATCGGATACAGAAAGTCCAAGGTGAATCACAAAATAAAAGCGGAGAAATCGTAATCATCACAGAAGAGCGTCTGCGTAAAACTGTAAAAGTTTGTATTTAAAAACTTGATAATCGTAGCTGCAATGTGTTTGGGGTGAACCAGTAGAGCGAGAACCTGAAATTTTTTTCATATTTTTACATGGTTTCGTCGGCCATAACTAGCTCTTCCATATCTAGGTATATCGACCTTTTTCTAGGAACATTGTCTACACACTCGTTGGTTTTGAGATAGAATGTGCCAGAAATAGAGCGAGATTTTTACATCTAGGCCAACCGCATAGATCGCATATCATTAGTTCTAAGAATTGAGGAATCTTAGTGCCCTGAGTTTATCATGTAGTACTGCATGCTTAATTTTACTGTTTATTTCATTTCACTCAATGAAAATCCAAATCCTCCTCTTATTGCATGCGAGCCTCCCTGCGCACAAACCCCCTGCATTCTCGGCGAAAAACTATTTATTTTAACGATAATGATGTTTCGAGTCGACTGTTATTTATTTTAGAGCAGTACCAGTTGTTCGCGTAGACCCTCGCTTGCCGAATTAATCCCAGACTGGCCAGTGCTTCATCACTTCATCAAGACGGAGGTTGGAGTTGTGGTTATCAAGTATACCGATGTTCTTGTCAATGTTCCAATGTTCTCTTCTCGTATCTCAATATCGTCTAGCGCTTAGAATTCGTAAACTTACGTGAAATTGCTTATTATTTTTAGCTTTATGTCCTATCTTTCACTCATCTTACTTCTTATCTTATTAGACATTTTTTTTTATAATGAATGCGCATACGTTATCAATCAATTTGCATCAATAAATGCCTGATGGATGTTTAGTGCTTGGTGAATTTATAGGTCTTGCACATAGTCGTAATATCGATGTTGTCGATGTGAATGTTTCATTATTCGTAATAGTGTCGCTTACATCGCAGTAGTTCATGCGAAATATTCAGGATATTTTTTAATACGATTTTTATTAGTTTTTTCAATGTCGACTATTTTTCAGTCTACCTTCTAAGGTCCGCACATCGTTTTTTCAATACTACGGTGAATTTTACCATTTTCTTTTTTTCATTTTTGATTGCAGAGGCATCCAACAATTGATTTTTTAATTGTTTTGATGGTAGCAGTTCCACATTTTCAGCTCTATTGATTTTTGACTATCCACGCAATTTTTCACATTTTTCAGCCAGAACAATTTTTAAACTGGGTATTTGTTGTTTTAAAATTTCACGCTACAAAGTATTGATACGGTTTAATTTTTACTTATATAGAAACCTGAGTCATTCTTGAAGCCGTTGATTGACCAATACGCAAAGGAGGGTAAAGACAAGAAAGTGACGTTCGAGGCCAATTTCTCGAAACCCAATTGCAAACCAAAGTGGTATTTCAGGAAAGATGTAAGTTTTTTAAATAGCAGCGAAATAATGCGAATTTAAGATTGAGCTAATTACAATTAATATGAATTCAGGAACTGTTCGCGTCAGCCAAATATAAGTTCAAAAATGAAGAGGACTGCTATCAACTTATTATCGTGGGACCAAAGGTCGAAGATACCGGAAAATACACGATCGATATATCTGGAGTTTCCAGCACGGCTTTCCTCAATGTCGATGGTTCGAAACTTAAACTTTTTTAAACCTTTATCTTGCACTTTTTGAACGTATGAAAAATTGACGTTATGTTTTCTTTTAAGAACCCGATCCAACATACACCTTTGTTAAGCCACTCAATCAACAAACGAGTGGATTTACTAAACATGAGGTTCAACTGGAATGTACAGTCAGTTCTAATATGGCTCAAGTATCCTGGTACAAAGGAAAAACCAAATTGGAGGTAACATTTATGAGTTATTTAAATACTATACGTAAATTGTTTGACACTATGTTGGCTAATAAACTATTGTATATCACGTAGGATGGTGATATTTACCAAATTTCGAAAGACATATCCGGTGTTTGTCGATTGACTATCAGAAACGCGACATTTGATGACAGTGGCGAATACTATTGTAAAATTAGTAAACAGCCCGATAAAACAGATACAACTCTTTCTATTATAGGTAAGCTTTCACTGCGTTTAATGAATAATTCTTATCTATTGTTATAGTTTTTTTTTTATGCACAATATTATTTGCAGAATATCCGTATAAATTCGTCAAGGTACTGAAACACCAGACAGCTACAGAGAAAGAAACGATAACGCTGCTTTGCGAACTCGACGATGCTGCTGGAGAAGTAAAATGGTTCAAAGGAGAACAAGAAATACTTTCTGACAAGAGGTATTAATGATTCTCGTAAATACTTTCTCTGTGTAAAACAGTATTTTTATAAGGTTTTACTAATAAATTTTCAACTTATTATAGAGTCCAGATCAAGGAAGAAGGTCGAAAGAGGAAACTTATTATTAAAGATGCTAAAGTTACCGACGCTGGCATGTATTCTTGCGTGAGCAATGCCGATAAGACCGAGGCTGAACTCATCGTTAATTGTAAGCTTTTTTTATAATATACTTTTAAATTGCTCTAAATAATTGATATTTTACTTCAACAAACTCATGGTTTTCAGATCTTAACCGTTTCAATAAGAAACTTAAGGATACTATTGGCATAGAACGTGAGAAGGTAGTTTTGGACGTAGAATTACAAGACCAAACGGCTCCTGCTAGCTGGTTCTTCAATGGCAAACCTATCGAGCCGAATGAAAGGGTAGAAATTAAAAACCTTGGTGGTGGCAAACATCAACTCGTTTTCAACAGAGCCGAAATGGAAGATGATGGCGAAATCACTTGCGAAAGCGGTGAATTGAAGAGCTCTTGCAAATTATCAATCAAGAAAGGTGAAAGCAAGCCAATCGCGGAAATTCCTGATAAAGTGGAAGGACCATGCAGTGCTCCTATTGTCTTCATCATACCTTACAGGGGTAAAAAGACTAAGATATCAATTTTTAATGTAACATCAACTCTTCTTAACCTACCTATATTTATTTCAGTTGATGGAACCAAACAGTCACAAGTTGAAGCAAAACTTATGAAGGACGGCAAACCTCTGCCACTCAAGGATGTAGAAATAGTTGTTGGTGAAGACAAGATCACCTTCAAAATTAAAAAGCCACAACACGATCAGTCTGGTACTTATCAAATCAAAATTGGTAATGCTCAAGGAGAGGAAGTCCAAGATGTATTTGTTAACATGCAAGGTAATATATACAACCGATCATTCAACTAAAACAAATCATTATTACAAATCTATTTATAAATATGTTATATATGACGTATGAAACAGATGTTCCATCTCCTCCACTGGATGTCGAAGTATCGGACGTTTACGCAACTAGCTGTGTCGTTTCTTTCAAACCCTCCAAAGACGATGGAGGCGCTCCAATCACTAAATACGTTGTTGAACGTTTGGATATGAGTTTGAAA
Source organism: Megastigmus stigmatizans (assembly GCA_900490015.1). NCBI lineage: Eukaryota > Metazoa > Arthropoda > Insecta > Hymenoptera > Megastigmidae > Megastigmus > Megastigmus stigmatizans. The sequence goes on along the minus strand of UELV01095435.1, from coordinate 19,090 downwards.
TCCCAATGGGATAGTGTTGGAGAAGTGATGCCTGGTGAAAAAACTACCTACAAAGTTGAAGACCTTATTACAAAGAAAGAGTACAAATTCCGTATTCGTGCAGTCAATAAAATTGGATCGAGCGAGCCAGCTATGTTTGGAAAACCAATTTTGGCCAAGGATCCATGGGGTAAATTTTATAAAATTTTAAAATTATGTATAAAAAATTACACATGCATCTCATATTTTCTCTATTAAATAAATAAAAAAAGACATCATATAAACGGTAAGCAAAAATAAAATTTTGCATAATTTTAGACGAACCTGGAAAGCCTGGAAACGTAGAGGTTACCGATTGGGATGTAGATCATGCCGATCTAAAATGGACAAAACCAGAAAGTGATGGTGGAGCTCCAATCACAGGCTACGTTATTGAATATAAAGAGAAATTCGGAAAGGAATGGGTCAAAGGTAAAGAGATTGAGGGTAATGTAACACAAGGAACGATCGACGGATTAAAGGAAGGGCAGCAGTACGAATTCCGAATTCGGGCAGTTAACAAAGCTGGTCCTGGTGAACCATCTGATGCTACAAAACCAATCATCGCTAAGAGCCGATTTGTCAAGCCTTTCATTGTTGGAGATGGTTTGAAGAACCTTGTCGTCAAGAAAGGTCAAGTTATTAAATATGATATTAAATACCAAGGTGAACCAGAGCCTGAAGTTAAATGGTTCCTGGGCGACAAAGAATTGGTACAAGATGCCGCAGAGAGAATAACAATTGACAAATACGAGCGAAATACAGTACTTACTGTAAGAAAAACAACGAGACCCGATTCCGGAAAGTACAAGTTAGTTCTCACAAACAGCTCTGGTACCTGTGAAAGTATTGCTGATGTAGTTGTATTGGATAAGCCATCTAGACCAACTGGACCATTAGAGGCAGTCGAAATTCGTTCTGATCACGTCACTGTTAAATGGAAGAAACCAAAAGATGACGGAGGCAGTGATATCACTGGATATGTTTTAGAAAAAATGGATTTGGATACTGGAAGATGGATCCCAGCTGGTGAGATTGGTCCTGGCGAGCCTCATGAATTTACATTCTCAGGATTAACACCAAAGAAGAAGTACAAGTTCCGTGTAAAGGCTGCTAATAAAGAAGGAGAATCTGAACCTCTTGAAACCGATGAAGGCATTGTAGCTAAGAATCCGTATGGTAATTAAACACGCTTTCGCTATTAAATAAGCAAACAAATTTTATAACATGTACATATAATAAATTTTTAACTTTTAGACGAGCCCGGAAAACCAGGTAAACCAGAGATCTTCGACTACGACAATGTTAGCGTTAGCTTAAAATGGGCTAAACCTGAAAGTGATGGTGGTCGAGCAATCACACACTACACGATTGAAATGAAAGATAAATTTTCACCGGATTGGGTTGAGGTAGCCAAAACAAACGATGATAAACCAGAAGCCAAAGTGGAGGGATTAAAAGAAAAGATGGTTTACCAATTCAGAGTGCGCGCACAAAACAAAGCAGGATGTTCACAGCCTAGTGAGCCTACTGATAATCATCTGTGCAAGCACAAAAATCGTCAGTATTTACTATAATTTTCAAATTTTATTGTTTTATATAATTTTATTTAATAATTTATGTTTGATATTTACAGTTAAACCAAGAATTGAACGTGAAACCTTCAAGTCTATTACAATTAAAGCTGGTAGAACTCATAAATGGTCGGTCGATGTCACCGGCGAGCCACCTCCAGAATGCAAGTGGGTTTGGAGGGACAATATACCTCTCACTAATACAGAACGCATTAAAATTGAAAATATTGAATACCACACTGACTTCACAATTGTAAACGCAGTCCGAAAAGATACTGGAAAGTATACTTTGACTGCTGAAAATGCTAGTGGAAAAGATACGGAAACAGTTGAGTTAACTGTATTGGGTAAACCTGATGCTCCAAAGGGCCCATTGGTAGTTTCGGATGTAACGAAAACTAGCGCTAAAGTTAAATGGGAAAAACCAGAGGATGACGGTGGCTGTCCTATTAAGGAATATGAAATTGAGAAAATGGATACTAAGACCGGAAAATGGGTTCGTGTTGGAAGAGTTCCAGGAACTGGGGATACTGAATTTGAGATCACTGGATTGAATCCTGGAAGCGAATATAAATTCCGTGTAACAGCTGTGAATGATGAGGGTGACTCCGAACCACTAGAAAGTGAGCGAGGAGTTGTCGCTAAAAATCCATTTGGTGCGTATCATTGCTCAAAGTTGAACATTGAATGAAATTTATCTTATATTAGCTTTTATTTATTAATTGAATTAATTATTACAGACGAACCTCTTAAGCCTGGAACACCAGACATTACTGATTACGATAATGAGTCAGTAAGTCTAAAATGGACTGCTCCGGAATTCGATGGTGGAGCACCAATCGAAAAATATATCATCGAAAAGAAAGATCGATACAAGCCAGAATGGGAAAAAGCCATTGAAGTCCCTGGTAATATGCTGGAAGGTAAAGTTCCTAATTTAAAGGAGAAGGGAGAATATCAATTCAGAATTATAGCGGTAAATAAAGCTGGTCCTTCTCCTCCTTCGGACGCATCAAAGATGCAAGTCTGCAAACACAAATCTCGTAAGTCTCGGTGTTAATAATCTTTTTCCTTTTATTTTAATTTGATTAAATATATTTTTTAATATATTTTTTAATTTATACAGTTAAACCCAGAATAGATAGAACTAATCTTAAGCCAATCGTGGTTAGAGCTGGTAAACCAATTAAATACGACGTCGATGTGCGCGGTGAACCTCCACCAGAAACTACCTGGTACCACAAAGATACTTTGATCAAATCAGCGGGCAACATTGAAATAATCAATGTTGAATACAACACGAAACTTAACATTAATGACAGTGTAAGATCAAATACTGGTGTCTGGAAAATTAAAGCTGTGAATGCCCACGGAGAAGACGAAGCTGAAGTAGAAGTTACTGTTTTATGTAAGAATTATTTGTGAACCCATAATCTATTATTAATAGCATTGATTTCAGATTGTCATTAATTATATATAACTTCCATACATTTCAGCTGCACCTGGTAAGCCTAAAGGTCCTCTTAAGGTATCTGATGTTACTAAGGGTGGATGTAAATTGAAATGGGAGAAGCCAGAAGATGATGGCGGTAAACCTATTACTGGATATCAAGTAGAAAAATTGGACAAAGCCACTGGCCGCTGGATACCAGTTGGACGTACTAACGATACCGAAATGGATATTAAAGGATTGCAAGAAGGTCATGATTACGAATTCAGAGTAAAGGCAATTAACGAAGAAGGGGAGTCTGAACCTCTTACTACTGACAGAGCTATTACTGCCAAGAATCCATTCGGTTTGTTGATAAGAAAAATAATTATGAAATATACTTATAAGGAGTAAAACGCTTAGCACTAACTTTGCGGTTGTTATTTAGATCTTCCTGGTAAGCCTGGTGTACCTGATTTCGAAGATTGGGATGTCGATCGCGTTGATCTTAAATGGAACGCACCAAAGGACGATGGTGGAGCACCAATTACAGGATATATTATTGAAAAGAAGGAAAAATTAACCAGTCACTGGGAAGAGGCGGAAACAACGACGTCACCTCAGCCAAGAGGCCGTGTGACTGGGCTTAAGAAAGGTGCCACTTATCAGTTCCGCGTACGTGCTGTCAACAAAGCTGGTCCTGGTGAACCTAGTGAACCGACCAAACCTCACGTAGCGAAAGCACGCTTCCGTAAGTATTTTATTCCTTTACTTTTTAAATCTGTTATTTTGATAAAGCCGCGGGAAGTACTATCAATCAATCAATCAATCAATCAAAAAATTTATTGTATACAGTTAAACCACACATCAATCGCGATAAGCTGCAAACTGTCAAAGTAAGAGCAGGCCAACTCGTGAAGCTCGATGTAGATGTAGAAGGTGAACCTCCACCAACCATTACATGGAGTAAGGGTATTAAGCCACTGACCACCAGTGCGAACGTTAAGATCGATAATGAAGATTACAACACAAAGGTTCAACTGTCCAATACAACTCGAGAGGACACAGGGAAATACACAATTAAGGCTGTGAATGATTCTGGCTCAGATGAAGCCGAAGTAGAAATAATTATACTTGGTATGTGTATATGCTTACACGATTTTCTTTACTATGCAAATATTTTTAAACGTATGTCACAATGTAATATTTGTCCTTTTAGATAAGCCTGGTAAGCCCGAAGGACCTCTCGAAGTTACAGACGTTCACAAAGAAGGATGCAAGCTTAAATGGAAGAAACCAAAAGATGATGGAGGGCTTCCTTTATCAAGCTATGTCCTGGAAAAAATGGATGTCACGACTGGACGATGGGTTCCTGCTGGTATCGTAGATCCTGAAAAAACTGAACATACAATCACTGGACTTGAGCCTGGTCGAAAATACGAATTCCGTGTAAAGGCTGTAAATGAAGAGGGAGAATCGGAACCATTGCAGACTGATACAGCCATACTTGCCAAGAATCCTTACGGTATGTCGCTTTACAATTAATCATTGCTATAAACATGATATAATATATATATATATATATATATACATACATTAATACAAATAAAATTTGTAATTTATTTCTTGATAAAAATCAAATTTCTTGTTTAGATGCTCCTGCGGCTCCTGGTTTACCAGAAATTGTCGACTGGTCCGAAAATATGGTAAAATTAAAGTGGGAACCACCAATCAGAGACGGTGGTTCTCCTATTACTGGATACATTATTGAAATGAAAGACAAGTTTGGAACTAGTTTTGTAAAAGCTGCGGAAACCGATGGTCCATCTTGTACTGGAGTTGTTCCTAAATTAGAGGAAGGCAACCAATATCAATTCAGAGTACGTGCTGTTAATAAGGCTGGGCCTGGTGAACCTAGCGAAGCAACTAATCCACATACTGCTAAAGCTCGCTGGCGTAAGTATCCTGATAGTAATTATTAATACAGCAACTTCTATGAAATTTTATCAGATATAAATCTTAATAAAATTTTGTTGCTTTTTCCACAGTTAAGCCCTACATTGATAGAACGAACTTGCAACCAACTACTATCAAAGTCGGTCTTACACTATCATTGGATGTTAATATAATTGGTGAACCACCTCCAACTGTAACCTGGTCCTACAAAGGAAAAGAAATATCGACAGATGATCAAATCCGTATCGATAACATTGATTACAATACGAAATTCTTGATTTTGAAATCTAAGAGAGTGCATACCGGAAGGTATACCATCAAAGCAAAGAACGAGGTTGGCGAAGATATCGCAGAATTTGATCTTCTCGTTTTAGGCAAACCCAGCAAACCAACAGTATGTATTATATTACTTTTTAAAAACAATCAGTCTTTGCAAACTTGTGCAGTCAATTGAATATTGTTTACGAAAAAAAAATGATTCGCAATTTTAGGGACCGTTGGAAGTTTCGGATGTTAATAAACATGGTTGTAAACTAAAATGGAAAAAACCAGAAGACGATGGTGGTGCTCCTGTTGAATATTATGAAATTGAAAAATTAGATCCTCTTTCTGGTCAATGGGTTCCTTGCGGTAGAGCAACAGAACCAGAGGCAAATATAACCGGTTTATTAGAAGGAAAACCATACAAATTCAGAGTAAAGGCAGTCAACAAAGAGGGCGAATCAGAAGAATTGGAAGCTGATAAATCCATCATTGCCAAAAATCCATTCGGTAAATAATTTACTCACATTAAACTATAAAACAATAGTACATTTCGACACGGGGGCGGAAGACGATTATTTCACTCACGAGACGTTTTTCGAGTGAGGATTTTTCCCTCACTCGAAAATTCGAGTGAGGGAAAAATCCTCTTACGCCCTAGTCTCGAACCGTATTTTTCATCACGAGAGCCGTAAAGTCGCATCAAACATGCGATTTTGTGGTTAGAGTGACGAAAAATATATTTCCGCATGCATTATCTACATTATATAATTATTAAATTATTTTAGATGAGCCCGGAAAACCAGGACGCCCCAATCTCACAGATTGGGACAAAGACTTTGTTGACCTTACATGGGCTCCGCCAGAAAACGATGGCGGTGCACCAATTGAAAGTTACATTGTCCAAATGCGCGATAAAGAAGGTAGACAATGGGTCGACGCAGCTAAAGTTCCTGGAACCGTTACTAAAGCTAAAGTAACAAATGGAATTGAAGAAGGTCACGAATATGAATTTAGAGTTGTGGCCGTTAATAAAGCTGGCCCTGGCGAACCAAGCGATACATCAAAGAGCGTTGTAGCAAAGCCACGTTTCCGTAAGTATAATATTAATATGGCTATCATAAAAAAATGTTACATACCTATGTTGCAAAAAAAACATTTTATTTTTCTAGAAATATTATAATTTTATAAAAAAAAATTCAGACATTCTGTTAGTTATCATTAGAGCATGACACATATTTCAATTATTTAAAAAATCTTTATAAATAAAATTTTGTCTATTCCAGTTGCTCCACGAATCGATCGCACGAATTTGCAGAAAAAAGTTATGCGCGTTGGACAAATGCTGCGTATGGAGGCTAAGATAACTGGAGAACCTGCCCCCACGGTTACCTGGAAGTTGAAGAACGTTACTCTAAAAACGCAAGATCGTTTGAAAATCGAAAACGAGGATTACCATACAAGCTTTACCCTCAATAAGTTGGAACGTGCCGATAGTGGAACATACACTGTCATCGCTAAAAATGACAGTGGCGAAGATGAAGTAGAAATCGAAGTTCAAGTCTTGAGCAAACCTGGTAAGCCGAAAGGTCCACTTGCAGTATCTGACGTTACAGCTGAAGGCTGCAAATTGAAATGGGAGAAGCCTGAAGACGATGGAGGTGATCCAGTTGATCATTACGTAATTGAGCGTATGGATGTAGATATGGGTAGATGGGTTCCTTGCGGTACGAGCAAAACACCTGAAGCCGAAGTTGCAGGATTAAATGAAGGAAAAGACTACCAATTCCGAGTGAAAGCTGTAAATAGCGAAGGCGAGTCTGAGCCTTTAGAAACAACTATGCCAACGACAGCTAAGAATCCTTATGGTGAACCCGATGCACCCGGCAAACCTGAATTCAAAGATTGGGACAAAAACCACGCTCATATTAAATGGACTCCACCCAAAAATGACGGCGGTGCTCCAATTGAAAAATACATCATCGAAAAGAAAGATCAATACGGAAAGTGGCAGAAGGCCGCTGAAGTTCCGGGACAGAAAAATGATGCTAGAATTGGTGATCTTGTGGAAGGACAGAAGTATCAATTCCGTGTTAAAGCAGTTAATAAAGGAGGTAACAGTAAACCTAGTGAGCCCTCAGATACCTTGTTGGCTAAAGATCGATATGCTGCACCTAAGATTGATCGTACAAACCTAAAGGATATAACAGTGAAAGCAGGAAACCATATTCGATTGGACATTAAAGTTACTGGCGAACCCCCGCCAACAAAGACCTGGTATCTGAATAAGAAGAAACAGGAATCCGAGCAGGGAGGTGTAGTTATTGAAGAAGAGGAATACAAAACGAAGTTCTCAATTGGTTTTGCAACAAGAGCACATACTGGCCAATTAACATTGAAAGCTGAAAATGATTCTGGCAAAGACGAGGCGACGATTACTTTGACTGTATTGGATAAGCCAGGCAAGCCTGAAGGTCCCTTGAAAGTTGACAATGTACATAAAGAGGGTTGTAGCCTTAAATGGAATCCACCGCTTGACGATGGTGGTGTACCGATTGACCATTATGTTGTTGAAAAGATGGACACAGTAAGCGGTAGATGGATCCCAGTAGGTCGCTCAACCGAACCAAAGATGGAAGTAGAAAATCTGGTTCCAGGACAAGAGTACAAATTCCGAGTTGCCGCTGTAAATGCAGAGGGTGAATCGGAACCATTGGTAACCGAACAAGCCATTGTCGCTAAAAATCCATTCGGTACGTTTTATCAGTTTTATTAATACCTAAATATCTTATTGGCGTATTGAATAAAGCATATTAATTTTTTATGTATTTTTATAGATGAACCTGGAGCTCCTGGCAGGCCAGAAGCAACAGACTGGGATAAGGATCGCATTGACCTGAAATGGACTCCACCTATGAATGACGGTGGTTCTCCAGTTACAGGCTACATCATAGAAAAACGAGAAAAGGGAAGTCCTAGATGGATTAAGGCAGTTGAAACAGTGGGACCAGATTGTAAGGGTAGAGTGGATAATTTAGATGAAGGCACTGAGTACGAATTTAGAGTTCGAGCAGTCAATGACGCTGGTCCTGGAGAACCTTCAGATGCTAGCAAACCAATTACTGCCAAATGCAGAAGATGTAAGTAGAGTAGAGTGAACGATATTGATATTTAAATTAATTTTATATTAACGATGTGCTTTTTTAATTTGTTTAGTACCACCAAAGATTGACCGCAAGAACCTACGTGATATTACCGTACACGAAAATGAACCTTTCAAATTCGATGTCAAGGTATTTGGAGAACCCGCTCCTGACGTTTCATGGTCTATCAACGGAAAAATTGTTCACCAAACTACTTACCGCAGAGTTGAAAATGTGCCAAATAACACTAAATTCTTTAACGATAGACCAGAGCGTAAAGAGACAGGTGTATACAAAATTAGCGCTAGCAATCAATACGGTACTGATACAGCCGAAGTCGAAGTTACTGTAGTTTGTAAGTTTTTTGTAATTAGCTATTTTAATTTCACATTGTGTTACCGAGGCATGTTATTAATACTAATTTTTTAAATGTAGCTAAACCAGATAAGCCAGAAGGCCCGCTGGAGGTATCAAATATACATAAAGATGGTTGCACATTGAAATGGAAGAAACCAAAGGACGACGGAGGTGAACCTATTGAAGGATACCTTATCGAGAAATTCGATCCTGAAACTGGAGTATGGTTGCCAATTGGTAGATCAACAGTGCCTGAAATGAAGGTAGAAGGTTTAACGCCCGGACACGAATACAAATTCCGTGTAAAGGCTTTGAATAAAGAAGGCGAATCCGAACCACTTGAAACAATTGGATCCATCATCGCTAAAGATCCGTTCAGTAAGTTTTTTGATAAACTCTAATTAGTATTTTTAATTTTTTCCTGTTTTATTCCATATATCTAATGATTATGTTCACAATTTCTTTATAGCTGTACCATCACCACCTGGTGCTCCTGAACCTGTGGATTGGACCGCCAACCAAGTTGATCTAAAATGGAAAGAACCCGTCAGTGACGGCGGTACTCCTATCACTGGTTATATTATCGAAAAGAAAGACAAATATAGTACAATGTGGGAAAAGGCCTTGGAAAGAGATGTACCAGTATGCTCGGCACTTATTACCGGACTCATTGAAGGTAATGAGTATCAATTCCGCGTCATTGCAGTCAATAAAGCCGGTCAATCAGAACCTGGTGATGCAAGCAAAAATTTCATCGCAAAACCACGATTCTGTAAGTGTTTAAATATTGCCATTCCTAATACTATTACAAAAAAAAGCTATAAATTTGTTTAGTTTCTCATGAAATTGTAATTTTTTTTAGTGGCTCCCAAAATCGACCGACGTACTTTGCGAGATGTTACATTGTCTGCTGGATCAACACTCAAATTTGATGTTAATGTTATTGGTGAACCTCACCCAACAATGAATTGGCGAGTGGGATCGATGCCATTGGATCCAAGCAGGACTGTAAATATCGATAATTCAGAATACACAAGTAAACTGACAGTTCGTCCAGTGAAACGCGACGATAGTGGCGACTACACAATAATTGCCACAAATTCGTGTGGAAAAGATCAAGCGTCCGTAAAAGTCACGGTAACAGACAAACCATCAGCACCAGAAGGACCGCTTTCCGTTACAGATGTTCATAAAGAAGGATGCAAGCTTAAATGGAAACGACCTCTAGATGACGGCGGTATTCCCATCGAGTATTACCAAGTTGATAAAATGGATCCTGAAACTGGCTGCTGGGTACCATGTGGTCGATCAACTGATCCAAGTAAGTATTGCATCGAATCCAATTTCAATCACAGTAAATAAAATAAATAATTCTAATAATCTTTCTTACTATTCTTCTTGCAGACTTGGACGTAACTGGATTAACCCCAGGTAAAGAGTATAAATTCCGTGTATCCGCTGTGAATGCCGAAGGTGAATCTGAGCCACTTGTAGCTGAACAAACAATAATTGCTAAGAACCCATACGACGAACCTGGAAAACCAACTGATCTTGAAGCAACAGACTGGGATAAGGATCATATTGATCTCAAGTGGAGTCCGCCAGCAAATGACGGAGGCTCACCTATCACCGGATATATAGTGGAAAAGAAAGACAAATATGGCGAATGGGAAAAGGCCCTTGAAATTCCAGCTTACGGAAGCAGCGATGCACCAGTACGAGCTACTGTTGGAGATTTGGTCGAAGGACAACCCTACGAATTCCGTGTACGTGCAGTTAACAAAGCTGGCCCAAGCGAACCATCAAATCCGACACCTATTATTATTGCCAAACCACGTAACCAAGCACCAAAGATCGATAGAACAAATCTCATTGATGTCAGAATCAAAGCAGGTCAAAACTTTAGCTTTGATGTCAAAGTTAGTGGAGAACCTGCACCTACCACCAGATGGCTTATGGATAACAGAGAGGTTAGGCCACATGAACGTCTAAAGATAAAGGATGTGGACTACAACACGCACTTAAGCGTCCGAATGGCTACAAGAGCAGAATCTGGTAAATACCAAATTGTAGCTGAAAACATAAACGGCAAGGATGTAGCGTACGTTAAAGTTACCGTTTTGGATAAGCCTGGAACACCAGAAGGTCCACTGAAAGTATCAGATGTCACCGCTGAAAGTTGCAAACTTTCGTGGAAACCACCAGAGGACGATGGTGGCTGTCCAATAGAGAAATATGTTGTCGAAAAGCTCGACGAAGCTACTGGTCGGTGGGTACCGGCTGGCGAAACTGACGGAGCTGAGACTTCTCTCAAGGTCGAAGGATTGACGCCGAATCACAAGTACAAATTTAGAGTACGAGCAGTCAATAAACAAGGAAAGGGTGAACCTCTTACAGCTCTACAGAGCATCGAGGCGAAGAATCCTTTCGGTGAGTAACGCTTCTTTAAAAATACTTTTTAATAATTTATCAATCATTATTTTTGTGCTTAAAACGTTAATTAAAACCAAAATGAAATTATATTAGATTTTTTAATGTTTTTCATTTCTAATATAGAATTTGATGGATATTATTACGGATCCATGATAAGCCATTAGCATTCTTTTTTCTATTTATATTAACAAACTTACTAATATTTATTTTTAAATTAATTTCAGACGAACCTGGAAAGCCTGGCACACCAAAGATCAAAGATTACGATTCAGACTTCGTGGAACTTGAATGGACTCGTCCTGCTACGGATGGAGGCTCTCCTGTAACAGGCTACATTATTGAAAAACGTGATAAATACAGTCCATCTTGGGAAAAATGTGCAGAAGTTGAAGGCGACGTTACTACCGGAAAGGTCAAAGATCTTATCGAAGGAACTCCTTATGAATTCCGTATCCGGGCCGTTAATAAAGCTGGACCTGGAGAGCCATCTGACGCAACTAAACCTCATATTGCACGTCCCAAAAATCGTAAGTAAAAAAATTTGATATCCTTAAAATTAAGAACAAAAATACCCAGAAAAAAATGTTGTTAAAACTTACTTTAAATAGATATTTCTCTTTTGCTATAATAATTTTAAAGCATGAATGAATTAGAGGTAAATATTAATTCTTGTGCAATCATACATATCAATAATTGTGCACTTGCCAATTATTGAGCACGATCAATAACCTTGCGTTGCGTACAATGACTTGAAAATCAATGACTAAATGACGGCGCTTAAACTATCATACATTCTCACTTTGGTTGGCTCCCTCTCTTGGCAGTCTGTTGTGCATTAAACTAAAGAAACGAAAGGTTCTACAATTTTAACTCGACTTGTTAGTCCTTTATCAAACGTCAAGTCGTGCGGTTTAAGGCTCAAATTAATCCCTTTATATTTATTAATAGTAATGGATAAATAAACGTAATAGTTACAATTGAAGAATATAATCGTAAATTGAATGATTGAGCGGCAGTGCAACGATGAACAGAAAGATATCTATTTTAACAGGTGTCAATTATTCAATAGATCAGCTCATTAAAGAAATCTTACCTAATGCACTTTGATTTGACTTGAAAATTTCTTTTTTTACAGTTCCACCTAAGATCGACAGGAAGTATATGCTGGACGTCAAGGTTCGCGCAGGCAGCTTCTTCGACTTCGACGTTCCTGTTGCTGGTGAGCCACCACCAAAGAAGGAATGGTCGCTTAAAGGCAACCCGGTCAGCTCTGGTGATCGCATTAAGATCGTCAATGAGGACTACAACACTAAAGTACGCGTATTGGAGGCTCTGCGCTCAGATTCCGGAGAATATACACTCACAGCACGCAATACCAACGGCAAGGATACCGCCACATTAAGGGTAGTTGTTCTCGATGTGCCTTCTCCACCGGAAGGTCCATTGAAGATAGGAGATGTATCAAGAAGTGGCTGCAAACTTGCCTGGAGACCACCTAAGGATGACGGCGGCTCAGAGATTCTCAATTACGCCATCGAGAAAATGGATGCCGAGAGTATGCGATGGGTTCCCTTGTGTGAGTCCGTTGGTACAAGTGTTGTAGTCGATCATCTAATCGAAGGTCACCAATACAGTTTCCGTGTAAGAGCGGTGAACAAACAGGGAGAGTCTGCTCCTCTTAATGGCCTCGAGAGCATATTTGCTGTCGATCCATTTGGAAGACCTGAAAAGCCAGGTGTCCCATCCGTTGTTGATTGGGACAAGAATCGCGTCGATCTGGAATGGACACCACCGAAAAGAGATGGAGGTACACCTATTACTGGCTACATTATTGAGAAGCGTCCCAAGTTTGGACAGTGGGAAAAGGCTGTCGAGGTAGAAGGTGACAAGACGGCAGCAAGAGTACCCGATTTGACCGAAGGAGAAGAATACGAGTTCCGAGTGATCGCTGTTAATAAAGCTGGTCCTGGCGAGCCTTCAGAAGCTTCACTTCCGATTGTTGCTAAAGCTCGTTATGGTAAGAATACCTGCATATATTTTTATAAGTTTGTTTTAAAAAAGAAAGAAATGAAAATGTCGATTTTTGACGCAAACTTAAATAAAAATCCATTGTTTTTTGAAAAAAAAAAGGTTTATAAAACATAGAATAATATTTTTAACTTAATTATAACTTTATGGCTTTTGTTTAGTTATAATTTATATTAATTCTGGGATTTTCTTGATTTTTTGCACATTTATAATTAACCTTGAATATTCTTTTAGTCAAACCGTCCTTCGATCCGCATTTACTACACGACCTTGTTGTGCGTGCTGGTCAGAAGGTCAGCTATGACATACCGATCGAAGCTTCGCCGAAACCGGTTGCCAAATGGACTATCAATAATGTACCTGTTGAAGCGGACGAGCGCCACGAGATTTTCACTACGCATACAAATACTAGTTTCGAAATTCCGTTTGCGCATCGTTCTGACAGTGGTCGATATGTGTTGACCCTCGAAAATGATCTCGGCGTCTGCAGGTAACCACTTCAATATATATACAATGTTCTGTAATTTAATAATTAGTAATTTATTATTACTTTATAAAATGTTCAGGAAAGCATACCTATTTTCCTTTATTTTAAAATGCAGATTATGTAAAATAAAAAAGTATATAGAAGATATATAATATACACTTTGTCATGATAGTCACTTAAATATTAATTTTTTTTTAAATATACAAGTCTATAAATCTAGCCTTTTACATTTCAATTCAAGACAGAATTATAATCAATAAATATATTTATCAATTAATAATAAAATGTTTTTTGTAGCGCTGGTGCAAATGTGACCGTAATCGATAAGCCTTCACCACCTCGAGCTCCATTCGATGTTAGTAATGTTACCAAAGACAGTTGCCACTTATCTTGGCAAGCACCAGCTGATAATGGCGGTACACCGATTTTACATTATATCATTGAAAAAATGGACGTGTCCCGTGGAACCTGGACCGATGCTGGTATGAGTATGGTCACAAAGCACGAAGTCGCAAGGCTGGTACATCGCAAAGAATATTACTTTCGCGTCAAGGCTGTGAATAGTGTCGGAGAATCCGAACCACTAGAAACGCCTAAGAGCATTATTGCCAAGAATGAATTTGACGAGCCTGAGGCTCCAGGAAAACCAAGAATTGTTGATTGGGATAAAGATCATGTCGATCTCGACTGGCCTGCTCCAGAGAGCGACGGAGGCTCACCACTTACCGGATACATCATACAAAAGAAAGAAAAAGGCAGTCCTTACTGGACCAATGCTGTTCACGTACCACCAAAGCAGACGAGTGCTACGGTGCCCGATTTAACCGAGGGACAAGAATATGAATTCCGTGTTATTGCACAAAACGCTGCTGGGCAATCCGAACCTTCTGAGCCTAGCGACCTTGTCACCGCAAAGCCTAGATACCGTAAGTTCTCAAACTATTCACATTGTATCACTTTAGTGTTAGAAGTAAATTAATAAAAAATTGTTTTTACAGTTGCACCAAAGATCAAGACACCTTTGACAGATATCAGAGTTAAAGCAGGACACATATTCCACTTGGACGTGGACTTTGTTGGTGAACCGATTCCCGAAGTAATTTGGAGCTTGAATAATAAACCACTGGACACAAATAAGAGAACAACAGTGGCAGCTATCGGTTATCACACTATTCTTCACATCGTCGATGCAAAGAGAACCGATTCCGGTAACTATCATTTGCTGCTCAAGAACAGCAGTGGAATCGACGAGGGCTCATTCAAACTAACGGTACTCGATAGACCTGGACCACCTGAAGGTCCTCTAGAGTACGAAGAAATCACTGGACAATCGGTCACATTATCCTGGAAACCACCGAAAGATAATGGTGGCAGTGAACTTACGTAAGTAATTTTATACTAATAAAATTTTACGCAAAAAGAATGTATGCAAAATCTAAGTTTTATTTACAAAATATTTGTTTTATACTTATCTATTTGAGGGACCTGCGTACATTAGTACGAATGTGTAGGGAAAATACTATCTAACACATATTAGTTTTGATACCTCTCTTTTGCAAAATTACAATTATAAAAATCAGTATTTTATACGAGCATATAATACTATAAATTTTTAGCGGCTACGTTATTGAAAAACGTGATCTTACTCATGGTGGAGGTTGGGTACCAGCAGTATCTCACGTCAATCCTAAGTATAATTACGCAACCGTCCCACGTCTTTTGGAGGGTACCAGCTATGAATTCCGTGTTTCCGCTGAGAATCTTCAAGGACGATCTGAACCATTGAACACCGATAGATCTATTGTTGCTAAAAATCAATTCGGTGAGTACTTACTTTGATCTCATTTTATTATGACAAAATATTGAATTTTCATTCTAGTCAATGAAATCCTATAATTTAACAAATTATAAATATTTATCTTACTGACTTTTTTTTAATACAGTTGTTCCTGGCCAGCCTGGTAGACCTGAATGTGTCGATGCCGACAAAGATCACATCAAAATCAGTTGGACACCTCCAATTAGTACCGGAGGATCGCCAATTCTCGGATACGATGTCGAAAGACGAGACCGAGCTACGGGCCGCTGGATCAAATTGAACAAAGAACCTGTTAAGCCTATCGAGTATTACGATGACCATGTTACTGAAGGTCACCAATATGAATATCGCGTAACAGCAATTAATGCTGCTGGTGCTGGAAAACCAAGTGAAACATCTCACGTTATTGTTGCCAAGCCAATGAAGGAGAAGCCAAAACTATACCTTGACGCTCTTATCGGTCGCAGAATCAAGGTCCGTGCTGGCGAACCTATCAACATTGTTATTCCGATCACCGGTGCACCAACACCCAAAATTGAATGGACTAAGAATGCCGTCCGACTGGCAGAAACTCTACGTATTACGGTAAGAAGAATGATTTTAATGTTATATGGAAATAGAACTTGTCAAAAATGCATAATATTCAGTACCTATATCAAAATTATTTGCATATCCTATATGTTTACAGAATTTTTACATTTTTAATCTATTTATATACAACTTTTAAAGTGAATCTTTTATTTATTTTCCAATGGTTTTCGTAGACTGAAACAAAGAGCGATCACACTCAGCTGCTTATCGAAAAATCTGTACGCGAAGACGGTGGCAAATACGTCATTGCCGCAACAAACGACTACGGTCGTGATTCAGCTGATATTGAAGTAATTGTGGTAGATAGGCCAGGTCCACCAACTGGACCAATTCAATACACAGCCACAACTCAAGAAAGCGTTTCTCTTGCTTGGACTCCTCCATTAGACGACGGAGGCTCTGATATTACCAATTACATTGT
The DNA here is from genome assembly GCA_900490015.1 of Megastigmus stigmatizans. Classification (NCBI taxonomy): domain Eukaryota; kingdom Metazoa; phylum Arthropoda; class Insecta; order Hymenoptera; family Megastigmidae; genus Megastigmus; species Megastigmus stigmatizans. Next base: position 2,573 of record UELV01095435.1, on the reverse strand, counting down.
GGAAGTCGCTGACTTCGGATCAGACAACTGGAGACAGGTATTGATGATAACATTTTCTTGTGAAACATGTTTACAAAGTTACGAAACTATATATTACAATCGCATGTACTTTTAATATTTTAGTGTCCTGGCTACTGCCCTACAACGCACTTTACCGCTAAGGGTCTTTCTGAAGGCAAACGTTATGTCTTCCGTGTCCGCGCGGAAACGATATACGGCGTTTCTGAACCTCTTGAAGGAAAGCCTGTCACCGCTAAATGTCCATTCGATCCTCCAGATGCACCCAATCAGCCAGAGATTTTGGGATACACACCAAACAGCTGCACTTTGGCATGGACTCCACCACTCAATACTGGAGGCAAACCCATTACAGGCTACATCGTCGAGAAGCGTGAGCGTGGCGGTGAATGGATGAAAGCAAACAACTATCCTACACCAAACACGACTTTCACAGTACAAGATCTACATGAAGGTGGAAGATATGAATTCCGTGTGATTGCTGTTAATGAAGCAGGTCCTGGAAAACCGAGTAAACCAACTGAACCGATAACAGCTGGTCACCAGAGAAGTACGTACTGTTCTTATAAACAAATCATTTAAAGAGTTTTATTTTTAACTAAACTAGTTTGATTGAGAATTTAAATATTGTTGAATCATTTTTATCAATTTCAAATTGAAATTTTAGCTGCTCCCGATGCACCAGAGCCACCGAAGGCAGATCGCATCACGAAAGATTCTGTCACGCTCTCGTGGCGTCCACCTCGTAGTGACGGCGGAGCGAAAATACGCGGTTACATTATCCAACAAAAGAAAGCTCGTAGCGAAGACGACTGGGATGATGTTAATGGTGCTCCTGTACCAACAACATCGTTCACAGTTCCACACTTAACACTTGGCGAAGAATACTTGTTCCGCGTTATCGCCGTCAATGATGTCGGTAAGAGTCCACCTAGCAGGGCAAGCAATCCGATCACCATCGAAGAACAACCTAACAAGCCAATCATGGATCTTGGAGGAGTACGAGACATCACCGTACGTGCCGGAGAAGACTTTTGTATTCATGTACCTTACATTGGTTTCCCTAAACCTGTCGCCACGTGGTATGTCAACGATGTCGTCACAGACGAGGAAACTGATAGGCGCGTACATCTACAGCTGGCTGATGATTACGCAAGGTAAATTTTTTGAATAATTAACAACAGTTCCACAAAATAAGATACTTCCATAGATCCTGTACTGTTATTTTACTATTCACCTTTATTATGAAATTACAGTGCATTAATAAGTGCAAACAGCGTAATAATATTTGCTATTCGTTTACAGTCTTGTTATCAAAAACTCTAAGCGTACGGATGCTGGACAGTACCGACTTCAACTCCGCAATGCATCAGGATTTGATACCGCAACGGTTAACGTTCGTGTACTCGATAGACCTTCACCACCGCAGAACTTGCGAGCTGACGAGTTTGCAGGCGATGCGCTTACGCTATTCTGGAATCCACCAAAAGACAACGGTGGAGCAGAAGTCACCAATTATGTTATCGAAAAGAAGGAACCGAGATCTTTCGAATGGATGAAGGTAAAATTCGTTATAAATATTCAATTACCCCTTTGATGTAACTGTAGGTACAGTTTGAAAATATAAAATGACGATTACAGGTGAGCGCATGCACTACATCTACTTTCGTCCGAGTTCGCAATCTCGCTGTGGGCTGCACATACGAATTCAGAGTAATGGCAGAAAATCAATACGGAACCTCTGATCCAGCAACGACAATCGATCCTATCCAAGCTAGATATCCATTCGATCCACCAGGTGCACCAGGTGCTCCTCGTGGTGTTGAAACAACCGAAGACAGTATTACTATTAACTGGACCAAGCCAAGACACGATGGCGGTTCTCCCATTACTGGATATGTCATTGAAAGAAGATTGATTAGCGAAGAGAAATGGATAAAGGCGACACAGGCTATTGTAGTCGATACTACTTATAGGTACGTTATTTCTTATTATGCTTAAGTAAGTAACAAAACAGTCGAAATGAAAAATATTTATGGGACCTACGATGTTGATGTTTGGAAAAGATGCTTGTGAAGAACAGTTCTCAGTATATACAAGATTTTTACAAATAATTTTATTTATAAATTTCAATATCGTGTACACGGAAAACATTTTCGTACGGGAGCTGTACTTGAAGGAGTACAGCAGCGACACCAAGGCCTTGGGGTAAGAGCAGTACCACTTTTCGAACTGCAGACGCGCGAAATGTGGGGATAGCGGACGTCATTTCATTTCGTACGGCAGCCGTACGAAAAATAAGGCAGCGGCGGTGCGTTAACATGCTAAGTATATCTCATGCCATGGATCACAGCGACCGTAAAAATCTTTTTTCATTAATGCAAAGCTCCTCTTTGACCAAATAATAAATAAATATAAATATAAAAACTTAATTAATTCATATTAAATAATTTAAAATATGAAAGGATTCCTTGGATATCTTAGAAAAAATAAATTTTTAAATTAGTAAATTATGAAAACTTTTTTTATTATATAAAATATAAATATTATAATTT
>UELV01095420.1:0-18095 GCA_900490015.1 Megastigmus stigmatizans | reverse complement strand
GTTCTGAGCGACGGAGCGGCGCATCCTGAAGGTTGCAGCGGGATCTTCTGTTGGTGTCTCTTGACCCTGAAAGAAGGTCTCGGCGCTCGTCGACGCGTATTTGCGTAGGCATAAAAATAAAAAAATAAAAATAATAAATAAACGGTCAATATAAAACGGCCCGAGACGAGAGGTGGAGGGACATCCCTTCTGGCTGCTTGTATTGCCTTTTAAGGCATTTTTGTTATTTACATTCGTGCGGTAAACGTGCGTAAATCCGCCACGTTACATACTATACTAGGCATATACATTTTGTATTTTTTTCCTTTTTTGACATAGTTATATTTGTCACTGTGAACGCACCCTTAATATTAAAACTAATACACTAATCAAGAGAGTAAATAATACTTAGGAAAAAATGTACAAAAATACTGATAAATAAACGATGCATAATAACTGAAATGCTGAAACTTGTTTGAAACTTAAAATAGTTTTAAAAAATCAGATTTTAATCTAACTAAAATACTAAAAAGCAATTAATTTTATTGCTCAAATCACTCGAACTTAAATAATATCTCCAAAACATTCGTCATATTAAATACGATACTATTTTAGGTAAGCAATAGTGCTTCGTTAATCTTTGAGGATAAAAGAATCAACGAACATAATCAATAAAAATTTTGAAAAATAGGATTTTTCACAATAATTTAAATTGATCAATTAACAGCTTACCGAATGTTTTGGAAAATACATTTATTGAAAAAGCAATGCACGAATTCCGAAACGTGAGCGAAAAAAAAATGCGAAACAGTCGAATAAAATGACCTTAAAATTTGGCTGCTCGTCGACAGTAATGCTGAGATCTTTTGAACACTGAAAGAGATGTTTTAACCTGTGAAACAGAATAATTAATTAGGACTATTTAAAACAATTTATTTCACACAATTATCTACGATTCGTCTGTATTTTCATATCAAGAATACTCTTACCTATGTTTTCGAACATACTTTATTAAAAAACGCACTACCCGAATTTGTAATAATACCACAGAAATCTACCGATGATTTCGATGAGAAAATACCAAGTGAAAAAAATTTATCACTCGAAAATTCGTCTTTTTTGTTAAATAAACAAATATAACTGTGGTAATAGACATTGTTTTTTCAAATTCAGAATGCATAAATCGAAAGTTCAAACAATTTTACATCGGAAATGGTTTGTCTCAATTTTTTTTTCGTGCGATTTTATACTAAATAAAGCCGCTGAAAAAAGTAAAAAAAAGTGTCCTTACAGGCCTTAATGAGTTAAGTGAGAGTAGGAACAATCTCTTTTTTAAATTAAATTATTGCAAAAGTACTTTTTGTAGCAGGGGCGTTAATAGCACATTAAGATACTAGTACGATAAAATGATTTTACCCTCGTGTGAAAAGGTTATACGAGAGTGAAATCTATTTCTTGCTCATGTATTGATCCGTCTTTTATGACACAAAGTGTGAGAAGCTCAATTTAACTCAAGCGCCTTTTATCTGCATACGATTCATCGATTGATTCATCGAGTTTCTCGCATGAGTATCACAAATAGAATTGTAGACCTCGATGGTCATCGTTGCGATCCGAGGACCGGCAAAGCTGAAATTCGATTTTTAGTCCCGTTTTTGGAGCGTTAACTAAGAGGCTTATTTTACTCTCACGTAAAAGTGAGGCCTAAAATCAAATTGTACGCTTATCGCATGAAACAGTAGATGACACCACTAGGGAGAAAAAACTTGGTCAGTCCAGAACTAGTGTAAATTAACATCCTAGACGAAAGCGAGGGTGGCAAACACGAGGTCTAGGCTGGCTAATTTTCCTCCCGAGTAGCGTATACTATTTTTTTTGCCTACCGAGGACGAAAATACAACATTCACGAACAGGTGCCGAGAGAGAAAGTGGTATTTACGGTCCGCTAAGTAAAAAAATACTTTGATATAGTGTGACGTTGCACTTGCGTGGGTCTTCGGGCACTATAGGGAATAGCTCCTTTTTCCCCAAGTGCTCCCCACGAGCCCCGTGCGGCGTCACTCAAAAACAAAAGAACGAACCCGCGTGGTTCCTTACCGGCTTGCTCGGTCTCTCTCGGAGGGGATTCGCCGAGCAATCCTCTTCGGCTCCTGGTGTAGCGGCGGGGTGGTTGCGCGAGGGTAGTAATTACGGGAAAACAATCACGCAATTCTGGCACGCCACATGCTAGGCGGCAACAAGACAATTACAATAATTCGATTATTAATGAAATTCAATGCGCCGCTAACCACCCGTGGAGTCCGCTGAAATACGCGAAAAAAGGGGGGAGGGATTACGCACGCACAATAAATGCTCAACACCTCAGGTTAGCTATAAAATAAGTTTATTGAAATCAAGCGCCGGGGCAGAACTAGATTTCGGCTCGCAGGCCGAATTGCATCCGACGTGTCGCCAAAAATCGAATGCCGGTCCCAAGATGGCCGCCGCCGTCGCGATCCGCCGCCTTCTCTAGGTGGTCACTAAATTATCCAACAAACAAAAAAAACGCGTGAGCGGGAATTTGGGTGGTGCTAACTCAACCACGCCGTCCCGATAACCCGTAGCACGAGGACACGGGACACTCGACACGTCGCGAATACGAATACACGCACGTCCGTCTCGAACACCAGCGAGAGCACTCGCACGGCTCGAACACCCGCGATTAACCCGAATGGCTTCACCACTGACCTTAACTCCCTCGATGGATGGATCCTATTCTCGTACACTCTATCTCCCGTGAGTGTTCTCTCTTCCCGTCTTTCTGCCGCTCAAAACTTAGATACTCCGATTGGAAAACGTTCCTCTTCACGTAGTCATGTCCGATGTCGGCGAGGTCCAAGCAGCGACTGAGGAGACGGAAGTCTTCTCCGAGGAGCTCGCGAAAGCGCGTCTCTCCCGCTCTCACTCGCACCCGTGCCTCTCATCCGACCTCTCTCTCGCACGCCGGTGATTAGCCTAATCATTTACCAGCGCAGTCTTTTTGCAAAAGAACTACGCTAGTCGATTGGCCAATCACCGACGAGACGATCTACACGCGGTTATTCAAATGTTGAATAACTGACGTTGGAGGAGGGCCGGCCTGTCTCGATAATATTCGCCCTGTAGGTGGGCATGAGGCCGCGGATCCTCCTCCGTCCCGAATATGGCCTGTGCCGTCTCGATAAACGGCTACGCTACACGGCAGCCGTCGCGAAATCCGAAACCGCGCGTTAATCGAACAAGCCGTTCGATCACTCCTATGGCAGGCTTGGGTCGCCATGCGCCGGCACACAATCTCGCGGTTCGATTATCCCTAAAAAGGGGTTTGCGTTGCCTCGGCCGCTCTCTCTCACGTCACGCGAGTTATCGGCTGTCGGCTGCTCGACTCCTCTAGCCGTCTTTTCTCCGGTGGTTCGACTCCAACGGTCGACATAAAAAAAAGGGAAAACATCGGGTTAGTAGACAGTCTTTTTAGTGCCACCGTGCTCCAGGAAAGTGCTCTGGGACTCGCTGCCCGGGCTGGGAAATCCACCCTCGTGCGGGCAGTTCCCTTTCTCGTGACGGTTTCCTGTCCGTCACAATGGTAACCGGAAAATTCGATTTAAGGTTCAGTTCGTATAATAAAAAAATCTAAAAAAGCAATTTTACGTTATTAAATTGAATAACTGAATTTTACAAATTAAAAATCATACGAGAAATCAGACTTTTCGTCTATGATATACAAAAGTTATTCGTCAAGCGGACGGGAGATTTCACGGCCTTGTAACGAAAAATACTATTATTGGATTTTACGATTAGATGTGGACTACATTTCAATTTTGTAATAAGTCCGTAAAATTCATTCGAAAAGGATATAAAATCCCTTAGTCTTACAGGTGAGAGACAGTTAATATTTGATTTAAATTATTGACACTATTACAAATTTGGATAGCGCGCTTTTTTAATAAAGTATGTTCGAAAACATAGGTAAGAGTATTCTTGATAGGAAAATACAGACGAATCGTAGATAATTGTGTGAAATAAATTGTTTTAAATAGTCTTAATCAATTATTCTGTCCCACAGGTTAAAAATTTCTCTCAGTGCACAAAAAATCTCAGCATTACAGTCGACGAGCAGCCAAATTTTAGGGTCATTTTATTCGACTGTTTCGCATTTTTCTTCCGCTCACGTTTCAGAATTCGTGCAATGCTTTTTCAATAAATGTATTTTCCAAAACATTCGGTAAGCGGTTAATTGATCAATTTAAATTATTGTGAAAAATCCTATTTTTCAAAATTTTTATTGATCATGTTCGTTGATTCTTTTATCCTCAAAGATTAACGAAGCATTATTGCTTACCTAAAATAGTATCGTATTTAATATGACGAATGTTTTGGAGATATTATTTAAGTTCGAGTGATTTGAGCAATAAAAAATAATTGCTTTTTAGTATTTTAGTTAGATTAAAATCTGATTTTTTTAAACTCTTTTAAGTTTCAAACTAGCTTCAGCATTTCAGTTATTATGCATCATTTATTTATCAGTATTTTTGTACATTTTTTCCTAAGTATTATTTACTCTCTTGATTAGTGTATTAGTTTTAATACACTAAAAATTATACCCTGACAGCGAATCAAAAGTGTCTGTATATGTGTAGTGTGCTTATGTGTTGCTGGCGTTAACTCGAAAGTTATGTCCATCTTATTATGTCTTTAGACACCATTTTACTACATCAATTTATGTATTTGTGTCGTTATATATATTGGAGGTGGTAACATGTGTTTTTGCACTGCATTTGTTTTGAATGCAGTGCCTCAGCTGTTTTTAAACGTCAAATTAAAAAAGTTACAGCCTATTTTTCGGGAAAAATACGTGATTTTTTGAATTTTTTTTCAAAAATTCGATATTTTGAATTTGAGAAAGCCTTAGTGGGTGCTTATTATTCAGATCATAGGTGATAGGAACATCTCTTTGAAGCCTAGTCAGAATTTTTTTATTTTATTCTTTAGAAGCCGAGATATTGCAATTTAAGCGTTGGAAATAATATTAAATTTCGTAATTCTGAATTATTTAGTATACGAAATTTTTTGCTATTAATCTTGCTAGTTTCTTTTGAAAGCTTATCTTTTAAACTTTAATTTCTTTTTTTAGTCGAATCTGTAGAATTTTTCCAAGCCAAAATATTGAAGTTTTCAAGATTTGATAATCTCAAACTACCAACCTAGATAGTCATTTTGGTGCAACCTACGAAAATATTAGAACATGAGTTTTTTTCATTAAACTGTAATATCTCGGCTTGAAAAAATCGCACAGAGTCAAATAAAAAAAAAATAAAGCTTAGGAGACAAACTTTATAGTGAAATTGGTTAGATTTATGAAAAAAAATTTCTTTAAATCGTATATTCCAAAATTTTAAATAGGAGGTGTTTTAGGTAATTAATGTTATTCTCAATATTTAAAGAGCAATATCTCGGCTTCTAATGAATAAAATAAAAACCTTCGATCTAAATAATAAGAACCCACTAAGGCTTTTCCAAATTCAAAATATCTTATAGAAAAATAAGCTATAACTTTTTTAATTTGACGTTTAGGTCAATTCTGCCGCCGCAATTTGAAAGAAGAGACTTTATACTAGCGGAAACACTGTATTTTGAATTTTTCCCAGAATGTTTACATTAAAAATTATAGCGTCGAATATTGAGAAAAAAAATCGACATTTAGGCATTAATGGGAGTAGTATAATTCCTACTATGGAGATACATAACAATGACTCTACACTGTCCCGTAGCCGGATTTGTTTTGTTTATACTTGAGATAATCTTAATTGTCTATTTACATAAACATGTATCTTTTATTTATACAAACAAGTAATTAATATGCAATTAAGATACTTTGATTGTTTAAACAATTACTACATAGTTTATGTAAATAGACAATTAAGATTATCTTAAGTATAAACAAAAAAATCCGTCTACGGGCCGGTGTGACGTCACAGTCTCTCCATAATAGGAAAAGTACTTGGTGGTGGCTATTGTTATTAATTAAACAATTAACATTAATAAACATTCCAAAGAGAGGAAGAGGAAGAGAGAGAGAGAGAGAGAGAGGGGGGCCCGATCAGCTGATAAGTACCCGGCCGTTGGCCACCGCCGCCGCCGCCGCAGTCGTAGAGAGAGAGAGAGTAGGGAGGGAGAAGGGAGGGAGGGCGGTAGAGAGAGCGAGAGAGAGAAAGAGAGAGAGAGAGAGAGAGAGAGAGAGAGGTAGGTATGGAGGGGGGAGAGCGACAGCGCTTACTACACCGCAGCTCTCAACGTCCTATATATATGACAGTGTTGCATGTACGTTATAAATGAAATTGTGGTCCTTAAATGGACCGATTTTTTATATATACAAAGTATAGAGATATTATTTCAATTTTTTATATCCAGCTTTCTTTGGAAAAGAATATGTATTCGTGAAGTAACTCTTCTGAGCAGAGTTTGATTTTTTAGATGTCTCGATGAGAGACTTCTTATCGCTTTTGCTCGACTGGCTCGTAGAGATCTTTGTGAATGGTTGGCCCATTGTTCATCTTGACGTGTCACCGGTCCAAGGAGAAATGAGCAGCTATGCGATTAGCGTATGTTTATATTAAGATAAATCTCTACCGTTACGTGTGGGTGTCGAGGTATAGTAAATCTTTCTTTTTTCAAGAGAATAAGCCGCGAATGCAATTTTAAGCAGTCATATGAAAATTTCTTGTTATATTATTTTTTAGACAGATAAAAATATAATTTAAAATTAAGGTTGAGTAAGTATTAGGTAAAAATGCAACTAGTGACAACAGGTTTATCTTTTACATATATATTGTTGGACAAAAAATGTTTTTATAACTTTATACAAAACTTATATCGCCAAATCCATATCGTGTAAATGTATCGCCAAATTAAACAATCCATATGTGTAGATTTCTAATAAAATAATTTCTAATACGTCGCCGTTAACATCAGTATTTTCGAATGTTGATTTAATTTTATTATTAATATCGAATTTATGAAGAGTATGAAATTGCTTGAATACATCTAAGTCTTTAAGAATACATTTCGTTTTTTCCGCACCTTCGGCCTTTAATACATCTTTCAAACATTCTAACATAATATTGACACAAAGATTCACTATAACTGAATATTTTTCAAGCTGAGCCAGTCGCTCGGTAATACACTCACGCATGTCGCTGAGTCCGTCAAAGGTGGTTTGTTGCATGATGATCCCCGGAGTATTCTCGTTCTTCTTAACTTTTTTGCATGGCAGTACAAACCATTGCTGCGCCTCATCCGTATTTTGACGTTCTTGCTCTACAGGCGTGCTACTTGACTTGTCGAAAATAGCAATAGCTCTATCCCCATACGCCGTTGTGTAATGTAACTCGTGATGCGGTAATTCTGTTTTTGATAGTAATCCAACTTCTCGATAGAAATGTACGAGTGATTCAGATAGGCTCTCATCGCATCCATCTGGTCGACGATCAGTTCCCAACTGTGTATATTCAGAGCCGCGTACCTCGTAGGCTGTCCTAAGCAGCAAAATTTTATAACTGGTTTGTAATAGTCGCCCACGCACTCGAGTCTAGCAGCGGCTCTCTTCGAGTTTGATTTATTTAACGTGTATGTAGTTGAAACCAACATATTACACAATGGTGCGCTTTTATTTGTCATTTTGCTCGGAATGGAACTTTTTATACAACAAGACTGACAGAAGATATCACAATGTGTACGCGCACGCAGAATAACCACAAACAACTGATTTGAGCTCTTGTGACCTGCTTGTATAAAGGGCGGCTGGGGAAAAAGATGACGGTTATAAGATGACGGCGTTAAGAAGGGACAGGAAAAGATAAAAAATGGCGGTTACAGCTTTTTATCGAGATTAAATTACATATAAAGAAACCGCGCTGCGAAATATTAGTGGCAAGGTCACTCCCCCTTCTCCCCTTCAGCTGTGCGTGGGCGGCTAAGATAAAAGAATGAGCGTTATAAGATAACGCGCCACAGGAATGCGATGTTTACTAGTTTTTTCTCAGAATTGAATAATAAGAATATATATATGAGTTTGCTTTGGTTAAAGTATAATATTAGACGCAAGATCAAAAAGAATGATGCAAGTATGACTGACCAAAGATATTATCAAGTAGAATTTACTTTTATACGCGTATATATGGGGGGACTCAAACAGGAAAAAACTAATGGATAAATGAGCGAGTTTAAGTCACATAAGAAAAAAGACGTAAATTTCACATTTTATATTCTAATAATTATAAAACTAAGTGTACATAAAATTACATAAGATACATAGCGACTAAAATGTAAAGAAAAATACAGATATTGAATAAAAAACAAGTTTTTACATATATTTCAGTATCGAAGTGCACGTTTGGTTACAGAAATCTCTACCAATAAATTTTTTTCGTTGAAAAATGTTCATTTTACACTGTTTTTTATTTTTTAGTCTATTTATAAGCTTTTTATAAAAATTTGAAGCTATCTCGTCATTGCGATACGAATTTCTTCTAAAGACACGACAAAACGAGCGTAAAGAATTACCACTGCACAAATGACACAAAAACATAATAGAATACTCTCCACACACCTCTGAATCCAAACTTTGTAGCTTTTTCTCATTCCATTTGTATCGTGTGCAGTTTCTTCTAAGACAATCGAGATGCTGTCTGATGTAGGGCGCGACTCTATAGCTGTCAAAGTAAGTTCCTTTGGCTATTTTATCGATGAAAATTGCAATCCAGTGCAATCCTGGTTTAGCCGATGAATCAATGTTTGCGATTATAGCAGCAGGTAAACTTAAAATTTCAGATATACGGTCAGCCGCATAAACACCTACTGCATTTGCCTTGAGCCCCTGGAGTGCACGCATTATCTGCTGCGTGTTCATTTTTATCCGCTACAGGACTCCCAATAGCATAAAAATTGTCGTCCTCATCCTCCTCCTCTTCCTCCTCGGGTGCTGTTTCACTTGGGTCAAACTCGATATCGTTGAGTTCGTCAACGGAGGCAGTATTCGCTTCGTCGAAAGACAGACGGCGCTGTCTCTGCTCCTGTTCATAGCGCAAAAACGACTGATAAAATATCTCGGTATTTATAACTGGTACGCTTCTCCAATCCTCCGACACAAGTGTATACACCCACTTTCTTATTTGACGTGTCCGGCGCAGCGCACAAAAATCTTTTTTATACTCGAAATTTTTTGCGCATGTGCAATACACACGCATACATCCGGGAATGATTGTTCAAGCTTCTGAAACGACGGCGCTTGATATTTTTCAATATTTGTCACACGTCCTCCCGTCACTGCTTCTATAAAATTCGCTTTTTCACAACCGCACACATAAATTCTTTTCGCACTTTTAACAATATCGCGCAGCAGATATTGTATTTTTACAAGCGACACTTGTCCATTGTACCATTCATATCCGTGCACCTCATGCTTGCAATAATTATTGGTTTGTTGCACATCGCGCGGTAAGCTCGAAAAAACACAGGGCGATGACACCACCCAATGCCCGATCACACGCTCTTGGAGAGACACTACCGCAACTTCTTTTGGTCAAAACTTTTTTTCCGAGTCGCAAAAACTCTGTATGTCAATGACGAAGTCCATGATGAAATGCGAGGGGCGAATGATTACTAAATGGCGGCTTGCTCACCAAGCATCGTATATATATCTGTCCTTACCCCCACCATCTTAGGCGCTGAAATCCGTTACGATTTGCCTGCTCGAGTCGATCTCCAGCACGTTATCGTACTCGGCATAAACAATTCAGTTTATCGTGCTCTGCAGGGCTTCTTCAAATCGTACCTCTAAACGTATGCTACCCGAATGCACGAGATTCCAATGCGATGCGCAATGCGCCGACAAGTCTGGGGTAAGATCAAAAGCAGTCAAAAAGAAGCCTCTTGCATAATTGAAACGATTAATTCCGTTACCTTCGTTGAGAAAGTGAATGCCGGTGCCCGAAAATAGCGTATGAAAAGCATCCATGTATAAATTATTGGCCCCCGTGAAACGAGGCTGTAGCGGTTTACTCGGCACTGGCGTACCATCTATGTACAGAGACAGATAGTTTATAGAAAAATGTTGAAAATTAAACGGATTAAATTTGCGATTTTCATTGAACGCTTTGTTAACGACGAAGCCCATAATGATTCTTTTCGGCAATTGACCAAGAATTATGTTATCCAGAGTATCGCCAAGTATGCCTGTGTGCATAGTAAACGACTTGACCTCGACCCGCATGATCGGATACTTGGCTGTCGTCTTGGCCAACGCGTGTGCATACGCTAGTAAAACGCCTGGACTGATTTTTACACGCCGCACGAGAAGCGTCGCTTCCTTAATGCTTATACTGAATTTACCGTCATCGGAGTCGTCCATCAAACAAAATACGTCTTTGCTACGTATAATGCGAACTCTCATCTCTACGCCCGCGCCGTTGAGTAGCATCTTGTCTTGGTTAAATATATCGCAATGTAGATGACCAATCATATCGAATGTCTAGCCACCTAAAGTGAAATATTGTCGTTGTTCAGAACCGAAATTTTTGCCTGCGGCTCGATTTTGCGGTGCTGCTTCGAAGGATTCCGGTGTGTCATCGTACCAAAGACTCGTTGTCAAGTGCGATGTTTTAGCAGCGGGCGAGTAATTCAGCAACGATTTAATGTACGCTCGGTACGGATAAACGTTATTAGCCGGCGAAACAAGTTTTTGATTCAAAAAAACGTCGACTTGATTGAACATAGAGTACAGAAAATTATTAATCGGTGCAACTTTGACATTTTCCGCTTCTGTATCCGCTGGTATAATTCTTGCCTGAATGTACAACGTAGACCTCTTTGAAAAGATGACCCCGTGAAAACGTTTTTCACACCGCCGCCACCTATCTGATCCTCGTAATATCGAATGTAATGACTCATTGTATAGGCTGACTGCTTACGATTACGCCTAAAATGAAGTGTAACGGTCAAGGTTCCTTATTCGAATGGAATCCGCCGCCCTCGTTGATCTCTTATATCTATAATGACGTTGTGAAAGCTGTGATACAGAAACGGTATGCTGACGCACGACGCTACAGCCAAATTGATATTTAGAACTGCCGAGCGATACGAGACGTAAGAGACCCGTTTGTGTGTCACCAACCGTGTACGGCTCGCATATGTCTGTGTAAATGTACAGCTGATCGGGTATCGCTCGAGCGAGCGGAGCAGATCGATTGCCCAGAGTGACCCGTGGACCCTCGTGGAACGTTGTAAATTTTTGTTTCGTTCGTCGGGTGTTCGAACCCAAATATGTGTTGAATATTTTCATTTAAAATTGTGGAGTGAGACTGCTCGCAGTCGCATTTTCTATGTATACCGTAGTAGCCCTTACGGGATTTCGGCGGTTCAATCATCTGATGCGCGTAATTATCGTTGACTCTGTTTATCTCGTTGGCGAGCTGCTCCAACGTTTTGTAAACACCGCTTGGAACATGACACGCGTCTCGAGTGATTTCATTCTCGTGTTCGGATTCAAACATATAAGACGCCTCGGCCTCTTGAATGTGTACAAATGTACAGGGCACGTGAATTTCGGCGAGGCCAACGCTCCACTGGCCATGTAACTTTATCGTGCGTTGCAAGTGTGTGATGAAGCAGGCAGTCACGTTATCGGTAAAGTACATCATGCTACTGTTACTTATTAAAACCATGTAAAACTCATCTTGATTATCCAGTGTCTCTCTTCAAATTTTGTTTAATTCACTCGCTTTTATCAACGAATTGAATTTTTCCGGATATCCCACCCACTTTACGAGGACTTACTTGCTGGCTCCACGCCCCTTTGTGCGAATAATGCTCTCTATTTTGAATTCCTGGTCACCCGCTAGACGTCTTTTACCCACGATGCCCAACACTTCGGTGAAGAAAAAACCGTCGATAATCTCGTCGTTCAAGTCTTGCAAAACAAGTGTGTAGATGCTGACGCTGGGTAACTCTGTAAATCTTAAATATCTCTTCGCTAAAATTTTTATCATAACCGCACTTAAAGGTATTTTTCGTACTGATGCGTACGTAGACGCCCACCTCGTCTTTAGCTGCAGAAACCAACGCCCTCTCGACGATATTTTTGTTAAGTTTTTGACCGAGGGCTCTTCTTTCCAAATTTTTTCTAGCTTCGATGGCATTGTACAGATTGACGTCCGCAGGTTTCATCTTGCTACCGCTACGTAGTGTATGATTGTAGGCGTAAATAATATTCTGCACTATATCGATGTAAAATTTTGTGTTTTTATGCGAAAAGTATCGCCACATACGTTCTCGAATCGTTCTGTTGAGTCAGTCCACGACGGCAGTCTTGATATCTTGATTTCGCGCGCTTCTAAACTGTATATCGTGTTTCTTAAGTACGCCTTGAAAACCTGAGCAGACAAATTCCTCACCTCTGTTAGTTTGTAAACACAGCGGCTTTCGACCTTTGGAGCGATCGAGAATCTTTTTGAAAGCCGTTGCGACTGCTGTTGTGCTCTTATCGCGAAGAGGTTCGACACCCGCATATTTACCGAGAACGTCGACGACTACTAGCAAATAACAGTATCCGCCGTTGTATTCTTTTATCGTGGTCAACTGAATTAAGTTGCCTTCCCAAACGTCGTCGATAGTTGTGACGTTGTAGCGTAATCTGGGAAAAATTCGCTTGATCGGTCGGGGAAGCGTGTACGCTTCTTGATCACTAAGCCATTCGTAAATTTTCTTTTTTTCTCGTTCATTACTCACAGCTTTACCTTTTTTATTGACGCATATCAAATTTCGCGCACCCGCGTAACCCGTTTCACGAGACGCGTCGTAATATTGTTTTTTGTACACCATTTAAATGTCGAGTTTAAGCCACTTTTGCTTGGCAGCGTTCCGCGTCAATGCCGATGATGCCCTCGTCTCTGTATGTCGATCGAGACGCCGCTTGGCCGTATTTATAGGAGCCGTCAATATTTGCGCTATTTTCAAAACTTGCGCGTTTCCAATTAACTTGCTCGGAGTTTCAGAAGTTTTGATAAATTTTGCTAACTCTACTCGACCAACGGAGAAATCACTCTCGTTGTACGATTTGTTTTTTCGAACTGTACCTTTTAATAATTCAGCTATATTGGAGCGGACGATGACTCGGCCGTCTATGCTCACTGTACCAGCGTTGTCCCGCTTGAGTCGATCGGGTGCCGCTGTCCGCCAGTGTCGAAGTAAAATACGTGCTTTGGCGAGATATATTTTAGGTACGCTCTTGAGTATCGCTTCTTCGCTGAGAGGCGTAAATGACTCGTCTATCTGCGAGCTCGTGCAATGCTTCGTTGGCGCGATCGTTGTCTTTGTAAAAGAGATAGCGCCACAACACTTGCAAATAATTAAGACACTTTTCTTGTTCATCGGTGATTTTTTTCGAGTGAAGAATATCGTACATCTCCGCGTCGAGCCTGGACAAGTTGTCTCCACCACCGAAAGTCTGTATCGTTTTTTCACTCGAGCTACTTTCAGCTTGCGTACTCTGCATACGTTGAAGCGCTTCCTCGGGTACGATTATCATCTTGCGCGCTCGTTCGATTTTATCGCTGCGAGCCGAAAAGTTTTGAGAAGAGCACGCCTATTATAGGCGCTAATAATATCGGCAAAAAGCCGCCTCCGTTTTTTATCAATATGCGTTTTTTGCGATTAATCTGCCCAACACGTGTCTATGTTTCTTCAATCGTCTCTTTTCCGTATCCTTGAGCTTGATTACGCCGCGTAAAACGTTCAGCGCGCACTCGCATATGCATCTAAAATATGCAAAGCAGAACTTTGCGCTGGCGCCCGTTCGTATGACAGAGTGCCCAAAAAACTTAGATCTTTTTTCGAGAAGCGTTTGATACATGATGTTAACTTTGCCATTGCTGACGCGTAACTAAGTATAATCATAAGACACCTATTTGTTTTATTCTCTCACGCCCTCCATTTTTTTAACGGAACTTGAATATTTTCGGTACGTACGCGTAGTGGCTAGAGTCGTCCGGAAATATACCGGAGTGAAATCTGAATTCATCCAAACAGTCCTGCGAGAAATCGAGAAAGAGATAAGAATGCAGTTCGCGAGTTGCGTCTAGATAGGCTTCATGTAAAAATTTTGGATCCTCTGGACAAACTTGGCGCGCGAGATGTTGAATCTGCGCTCGATCGCGCGGATTTTTAAATAAAACAATGTACTTTGTGTTCAAACTAATATCGCGCTGGGATTTTCCTTTATGAAAGATATTCTGCGTAATAAATATAACCGATATATTTTTATGATGACCATCTTTTGTGAATAGATCGAGGATCACGTCATTGGAAGATACTCGCATCAGATCATCCAGCACTAGTAATTTCTTGCGGTGATTGTCGGACGAATAGTCGCTCGGCTGCGGGAGCCCCACTCGAAACTCGATGGCTGCTTGAAACTCACTTGGGTACGCCTTTTGCCACTCGGCGTAATACAACAGTATACGGTCGAAAGGCACGTCACAAATCTCCGGCAACTGCGCGAGAAACCTTTTTACCAACAAGGTCTTACCACACCTAGTAGGGCCACATACGCAACACGTAAAAGGGTGCTTCCAACGCGTATCTATCCTCGACACTGATTCGCATGTTTTGACCGATGGCGTTGTTATCAAAAGACCAGCGCCATCCCCGGCGGCGGCGGCGGTGGGCGCGCGCGGACGGACGGGGCACGTATTAGCTAATCGGGCCCCGCGCTGAAAAAATTTGCGGCCGCGAGAGGGGCACGCATTAGCTGATATCGTGCCCCACGCGCATGAGCTGAAAAATGGCGCACGCGGGTGGCTGCGCCGGTGACGTATCAGCAGATCGCGTCATCGCGCATGAGTTAAAAAAATTTTAAAACGAGCAACGACCCCACGCTTGATCATCCGATAGACCCACGAGGTCAACAGAAAGCAGTTGATCCACGTGTATCTCATTAACACGTGCGACAAAATCATTGTAAACCGAAACGTACTATCTGTTTAGAGAGAGACGATATCGTATTATACATTCCTTGCCGTATGTATATGTGGGTATACGGCAAATCGCGGGATGAGGAGTAATACTACACCCCCGTGCGATAAAAGATTGGGGATCCGATGTCTGTACATACAATCGAAAAAACGGTTGGGAGAGTCGCATCATCAAACGGCAGTTGTTATCTTAATTTTTTCGAAGAAGTGTTTTCGACAGTTGTTACTAGAGCTCTGGGTGGCGGTGAAGGTGCGATGCATGGCATTATTCGCCCGGCAACAGCTATCAGTAGTGCACGTGCTAATGTATATGTGCCCAAATTCTCGACTTGAGAAGTAATAACAAACGAGTGCATATACAATCAAAAAAAGCCGCGCATGACCAACCGCCAAACGGTGACTGTTATCTTCTATTTTTTCCAAGAAGTATAACTAGCGCAAAGGTGGCGTTCATCCCCGCGCAGAATGTCAGCGAACTTGCTCCCATGGCAAATCTTTCAGTAACTAAGAGGACAGTGGCGAGTTCGGACGTACCATCTATAATGTTCGATAATCGTGTTGAACGCGAGTTGCGAGACGTGATCGCGCGTATCGCGAGTGCATTACATGTGAACAGTGCTATAGTGCGGCGAAGATGCAACTTCGCGTGGCGGCGCCGGCTGCGCACGATGGCCTATCCGTTGTTGAAGCAAGAACTGCGTTTCTTATTAGTGCAATGTGGATTCCAGAGAATTGTGCGTTTTTATACGAGATTGTTCCGGAACGTGTAACCAGCTGTCTTTATAGCTGGGGAATTACTCGCGGAGATGGGTATGCAGCATATGAGTATCTACAGCGAACTCAACGCCGCTTATGAAGAGATACTTGGTAAGTTGTACATATTTTTAAAATTTATGATTTAAGAAAAAACGAAATATTTTATTTGTAATTTGATTCATAAAAATTTTTTTGACTCGTTTTTTTACAAAAAAAAGAAACATAATTTTTCGAGAAAAATAAATTTTTGTATAAGAAATAATTTTTTCAATTCAGGATTTTTCACAGCAAGACGCGAGTTACCGATGGACGACAGTGACAGTCCCGCGATATCTGAGCCGGGGACAGGGGCTTTTTACGTTGCTTCTGATGAAGAAGAAGAAAGTGACGGGCGTGCGAACCTCGTATGTCGTTAATTGAACTACGACAGTGATATCGCAAATGTCGGGACAAGCGAAAGCGAGTCCGATATTTCCGAAAATGAGTAGGAGTCGGATGTCTTACTGATGAAAAAATTGGTTTTATTGCTAATCCGTTTAAATTTCAGTTCATTTTTTCGTCGTAAACTGTGTTCCATGATCAGAAATTATCGCTTTTGGCTTCCCATATTTTGTATGTAGTCATTAACTATTTTATTAATTACTGTTGTTGTTGTTGCATTTTTAATTGCGTAAAAAACCACGAATTTCGAGAAAAGATCTATCGCCGTAAAAATGTATTTTACACCCGCGGTTGATGTTTGACGCATTTACAAGTATAGATTGTACTAGTTCATTATATTTAACGGTTAAGTATTTATTTCTCTGACACGTGTCGCATTTTTTCAATATATATTGTATTCTTTTTCTTAACTTCGGAGCAAAGAATCTCTCCATTAAAATTAAATATATTTTTCTTGGTCCTACGTGACCATACATTTCATGTGTCTCTATAATTATATTTTCGATAATAGCCTCTGGCAAAACTATTTTATAACTCCCTAATCCAATTTTACGTACTAAATCGTTTTTTATTTCGAACATATTTTTTATTTTTGGTTCATTTTCGTTCAATGTTATAATAATTTCTGATATATATTTGTTGCGTGTCTGTAATCCCTTTAAATCTGTACATTACTTTATTAATTTTCTACTCGGCGCAATTGTCAACATTGTCGCGATGTTTATGTCGGAGTCTCTGCTGTTATTCTCGCTTTGTTTACATTTCTGCCTGCTCAAATAATCCGCAACAGTATTTTTCTTTTCTGGCAAGTATTCTGTTTCGATATTATAGTCCTGAAATGACAAATACCATCGACGTTATTTAGCGTTACTAAATTTACAATTTTTTAGGAAAGCCAGAGCTTCAAGGTCGGTGCGCACAATTATTTTCTCTGCCCCCATCAAATACGTGTCTAATCTTGATATTGCCCTTATCATGGCTAACATTTCTTTTTTGTTGTAAAGTAAGCGCTTTCGCTGCCCTTTAAGGATCGGCTTACAAATGTTATTATTTCTTCTTCATAGCTCTTGTTAACTTTTGACAATATTGCCGCTATTGCAAAGTCACTTGCATCTGTAGTCAATCTGTACGGTTTCTTCGGGTCTGCGAATTGCAGAATAATATTTTCATCAAATAATTTCTTTATTTTGTCAAATGCTACTTGCTGTTCATTTTCCCATTTCCATTTTGTTCCTTTTTTCAACAATTTTATTAATGGAATTGTCTGTTCTGAATAATTTCTTACAAATTTCGTATAAAAATTTACGAACCTCAAAAAAGCTTGTAAATTATTTATATTCCTTGGAATTTTAAAATCTTTTATCAATTTAATTTGGTCTGGTTCCGGTTTTAATCCGTTTACGGACACTATATGTCCTAAAAAGTGAACTTCGTTTTGAACGAAATTTGTTTTTTTTATAGTTTCAGAGTAAATTATGTTTCAAAAATCTCTCAAATAATTTTCTTAAGTGCCCTAAATGTTGCTCAAAATTTTCCGACAGCATAAACAAATTGTCTATAAAAGCTATTAGAAAATCATCTAAGTCGTAAATGGCTAGACCGCTAATGAGTGCTGCGCTACTAGTTTTTATACCAAATGCTGCTAAAAAAAAATTATCCTTTATTCCTTTTATTACATATTACATCTTTCTTGTACATATTCATATATATATTTTTATTTGATGGTCTATGTGGAAATCCTGGATCGTTGTGCCTGTTATGGACGGCAGCTCCTAAGGTGGGGTATGGACGAGACGGACAGTTAGGTAGCCCTCGTTGCGGTCGTGGTGTTGAAGGTGCGATAGGCGATGTATCCTCCTATAAGGACCCATGTGGTGA
>UELV01095412.1:0-12122 GCA_900490015.1 Megastigmus stigmatizans | reverse complement strand
TTATCCAACACATCTCATTGTCTTTATTCTTTCCCTCAGCTCTCATCTCAGCCTCAGGAGTGGCAAACCTCCACACTGGTGACCCCGATGTGATAATCTTCTGTATTTAGCAACACCTCCGGGACGAGCAACGGTGCGGGCGTGCGTGTGTGTGTGTGTTCGCGCGCGAATACTTGCCTTCTCGGTTCGCGAGAGATTCGTAGTTACTTCAGTGTAAAATTAAGTTAAAGGATCTACTCCTCAAAATAAAATCACGTCGTCTTTATTTTAGTAAAGCATTAGATATGTTCCCCTAATTTTCCTGCTATTACGGCCGCCTCTGCGGGCACAGTAGAAAAGCGTTTCTATTGTGCATGATTCTGAGTAAGCTGGCATCGTGAGCATGACACTGTGCTCACGATAGATTATCCGAGCATCGGAAAGCGAGACTCGACAAAAGAGTCTCGCATTTGTATACGGCAGCTGTTCGCACCTGATCCACGTTACATCGTTTTAGCCCATTTTTTATTATCTCGCACATGTAGGTTTATAAGTAACTATAATAAAGCAGTTCGCCAACATGAGTATTGAGATTCGGATTCATTAGCTCGCAATAATCCCTTTTAAATTCGACTTTGTAAAACTTCGTCCACGAGCATTCTTATCTATATTATACTTGAAAAGATAACAAAAATGACGTTTTTAAATTAAATACGATGCCAATTTTGTCTTACTAAATTCTATTAGTCTATTAGTCTATTTTTGGCAAAATTTTAAAAATAGACTAATAGTGGTCAATGAAGGTAAAGGTTTTAGATTTTAAATATCTATATCTCAGCTTCCTTGGCATCTTATGGGCTTAAATTTAGAGAATCTTCCCTTTTTCAGTAATACAATAACATATTTCTTTCATAAATTTTTAAAGTTTGGTCTTTGGACCAAAAGTCGACTTTCCAAAAGAATGACCCATATATATGAACATATTTAAAATCGTGGGGAATCCTATTTAAATATTCGAATAAGAGGGGTAACGGGTACAAATTAAAAATTCCGCCTTTTGATAATTGTATTAATTAAAATTCTTGTATTTTTTAGCAAACAAAAAAGTTGCCTTGCTGATGAAAATTTCGAAGATTGGAATAATATAATTAAAGATTCATTAAGTCACAAATATGCAAATGAACATAAAATACTTTTTTTTAATTTGAAAGAAAAATCTAAGTATTACAAAACCTTGGGACAAATCAGCATTCATAAGGACAATGTAAAAGTTTACTGGAGCGAGCAGTTACTAATTCCTGGTGATATTGATACCAAGAAGAGTGAATTCGTTACCTTAAAAAGTTTCTTAATTATTAATGAAACACTAAGTAAATGTGAAAAGGAAATTAATCATCCAGAAATTATTAACGGTGGGGATTCTACTAGCAAACATAAATCAAGTGTAGTTAACATTTCTGAAATGACTGATTCTGAATGGTGGACTATGGTAAGGTATAATGTATTTAAATATCTACAATTTGTATATATATACAGTAAATAGATAAACGGCCCATTCTATATACATTCAACGATCAAAAAAAGTTGACCTCTTCGATTTTTTCAAACTTGGGGATGTCGATTGACTTTGAATTTCATGGGACACTTGCTTTTTAATTTTTCCGAAAAAAATATTTTGAGTTCTGTGGCGCCATGTTAAAATTTATATTGTGGCAGCGTTGTACCGAAAATGAAAATGCACATTTTTTTCAAGTGGCCGTCATTTTTAACGTTTTTTTTTTTTTCAAAACAAGCGGGAATATTATCAGTTTTCAACGAATGAGATTCTTACTAAGAATAAATTTTTTCCTTCGCAATTAAAGTTTCCTTCAAGCGTTGACACAACATCACTGTCAATTTACTTCAATCGCCATTTCAAGCAATTATTGAACGCTTTTTACAAAGAAACTGATTGCAAAATTAATAAATTATATAATGTTTCGAGAGAAAAAACAGAATTTAATGAATGCAAGATATGCGACGAATGGCATAAAGGCTTGAGTTTGGCTTTAGGAAATGAAAATCTAGATACAAAAGAGATTAGTAGTTTTATGTCTCTCAAATATTTCTTAATCATTATATTTTATCTCACATAAGAGGAACCTCAGATTATATGATCAAAACTTTACGAAAGCTCGTACAATCTATAGGTTTATAAGAAAAGCCCGATCCACATTTTAAAAATTCGATGAAGACCGAAACTATTAAACTAGATGAAACATAGTATCTGGACGACGATTTAGACTGTTCCCGCCAAAGCCCTAACAAAAATGATGTGATAAGTGATAGGATTAGTGGAGTTATAGAAAAAAGAGTCAAACTTTTCCTCACTCGTTACCTGAAAGAAATTTATGATCTATTTACGAAACAGAATCCAGGAATTAATATTTCAAGATCTAAATTTCAAGAATTGCGGCGAAAATGAGTTATAACTCAACCTTTAAATAATTCATGTGTCTTTGGCTCAATTTTGACCTTATAGTGACAGCTCTAAAAATTATGCTGAAAGAGCGAAACTTCTAATTTTCGACGCACAAACAAAATCTTTTATCCATGATAGTTTGCTCTACAAAAAATGATTCCTCCATTTTTAGAGAATGTGAAAATTGCAAAGATAAAATGATGACCGAAAAAAATTTTTACTCGGAAGGAGACTTACTTTTTGATGAATTTACTTTCGCACTTTAGGAAAAAAATGTTCTGTGAAGAAAATTTGCACATTTGACATATATCTAAAAGAGCTAAATGGTTGCGTAGAAATTAAATTAGAAAAACAATATGGACTTTTAAGTAAAAATTCAAAAAGATTCCATTCAGGGATATCATTGGACTAATACACAAATTTCTATTTTGACATCGGTGTGTTGCGTCGGAAAGATTATTGTGAGTTTTGGCATAGTGAGTGACGACTGAAAATATAATACCGCGTTTGTTTTTTTTGTTTTTTTTTTTTGACGGGTGTATGAGCAACCATATTGACCCTATGAAACCAAGACGACCGCTTTTCGCATTCCTTCGGACTGCAGCTATGAAATTGATAACGTGTAAGTGTATGCAACTAACTGAAGATGAGAAAAATGATATTACCATAATATCTGATGCCTCATTGCAAGAATAGATTTCAATTTTATGAATTTTTAAATAAATTCCATATAGCGAAATGTATTCTTCTGTGTATTAAAACATTACGCTACAACCCATAACTTGTACTAATTCAGTTAATTTTGTTTCACAATAGAACTTTAGAAAGAATAAATACATGAGAAAAAGTCTTGCGGCATTTTGAAGCTGAAGCAATGTAAAATCAAGAAAAAATATGCATAAGATATTGTAAATATATTTTAATCTTGAAAAATTCGTGTAAACTTCGAGTTTTTTCGGTAGTTTTACATTTATGTATTTCTACGAAGTATAAAAATTAAATTTTTAACAAGACACATGTAATTTTTTATAGAATTTCCAGCGCTGAATTAAAATCCGTCGTCAAATTTTTTACTTTACTTTATCATTTTTCCGAAAAAAAATTGTGGAGCTCTGGAGCGGCATTTCATACTTTACATCCTGACAGCACTATTCACATTTTTTTTAATTGGCCGTTGCTTTAATTCAAACCCCCTATCTTAGCTTTTTTTTTTAAAACTGTGTAGAGTTTTATTAGTTTCACCTGGTTTTTCCAAAATTCAAATTCGTTTGTTCATTTTTCTCATTGAACTTTCTATATTTACATTTCCGTCAACATCAGTTTCTCAGATAACTCGTAAAGTATGACTATCGCAAATGCCATGAATTGATCGAACTTCTTTCCATTCCTCGATCTGTTGGTCTCGAAAGTTGTGCGATTCTTCAGTTTTTAAACATATTATTTTCTTATTTTACTAGTATACATTTTTACATATTTACAAAATCATCAGATATTTGAATAGATTCGTTCGGGAATGCCATTACACGATCCTTGTTCCCGTATCCAGTTGCAGAAAAAATCCATTTCACTTTATGGAAACCATTTCCCAATTCATAAAATTGAAATCTATTCTTGAAATGAGGCAGCACCATCAAATAGTTGCATATACTCACTCATTATCAATTCTTTTATCAATCTCTTATCCATGATTGTTTGCCCTACAGAAAATATTCCTGCACTTTTAGAGAATATAAAAAGTATAAAGATAAAATGATAACCGAAGAAAATTTTCAATTATAAGAAGACTTATTATGTGATAAAATTACTTTCGCAATTTGGGGAAAAAATTATGTTGTAAACAAAATTTGGGCATTGGACATATATCTAAAACAGCTGAATAGATGTGTAGATATGAAAAGAAAGCATGGACGTTTCAAAGAGCTTTAGCAACATGAAATTAAATTAGAAAAAGAAGATGGACTTTAAATAAAAATCGTTTTATTCTACATGGAAATTTTGACGAAAATTGGACCATAATTCAGGAAGATCATACTGATGAAAGTGTAAATGTAGAAAGTTCAGTGAGAAAAACGAACAAACATTGCTAGGCTAATGTTTTTCAGCTAATACATTATTCTCATGGACTTCCTTGTGGTACATCTATATTTAATGTTCTGTATAGACTTGTATTGCCATTGGTTTTGACTCTTTGCTTTCTATTATTCAGATAGCTTTTTATTAGAATGTAGGCTTAACCACTAATACCGATGTTGTATAGTTTTTGTAGTAATATTTGATGGTCAACGGTGTCAAAAGCCTTAACTAGATCAAGGAATGTGATTGCAATTGGTTTACATTTATCAAGTCTGTTATAGATCAAATTAGATATATGACTAAGTGTATCTTTTGTACCTAAGTTTTTTTCTAAATCCGTATTGATTTTTTGAGAGTATCTTGTGTTTATTGAGAAAATCCAATAATCTGATATGAAAAAGTTTTTCGAATATTTTTGCTAAATTTGAAACAAGAGAAATCGGTCTGTAATTATTTTTCTTATCTTTTGCCTTGTGTATTGGTACGACTTCTGCAGCTTTTAGAGCATCAGGCCATATTTCTTTTTCATTGCACAAATAGTAGATGTGAGTTATTGCGTCGGATATATTTTCTACTGTTGCCTTAATTACTTGCGTATTAATTCCATCAATTCCACCATTTTTATTTTTCATGTGAAGACTTGTTTCTTTTGTTTCATGTTGTGTTATTTGTTTTAGAAAAATGACATTGGGGTTCATATTTGGTAACTTTATTTTTTCATTCGGTGGTGTTTTTATTTGGCTCTTTAATTTTTCTCCTACGGTAGAAAAATAGTTTGTGACGTCCGATATATAGGATATATTATAAATGTAAATTAAATTATAAGAGAAAAATAGAATAAGTAGAAATGGATATAAGCTAAGCAGAAAAGGATATCAAATCCCACGAAATAAGAACATAATTCCCAGGAAAGAGGACGAATTTTCACGGAGCAAGTAGAAAGGGGAACCTAAATCAAGCCGGCATTATACTATAAAAGCAGACGAAGAAATACAAAAAACCAGCATTAGCTCAGAGACAATGTAGAGGCGATTCCAGAATGCATACATTTCATATTCTATACAATTTTCTCTTTTCTGTGATCGTCTCTCCTCTCTTCACTAACATGACAAGTTTAGCCAATGCACTTTTTGAATAAAGTATTTTCAGAAACATAGGTATGAAAATTACCCGCTATACATCCGACTCGCAGATAATTGTATCTAAATATAATGAAATTTGATACTTACAAAATCATTCCAAGCGGCATAACAATACATTTTCAGCTTAGCAGGCGAACATCAACTAAATTTTTAAATTAAATTGCTGCCAATAATAATATCTACACATTCTTTTGTTCACACTCTCAAGTTCAGTTAATATCTTATTGTAAAGAAAGTATTTTCGAAAAAAATAGAAAATTCACAGTTTTACAGGTAAATGTCGAATAATTGATAGCTACAATGTAAAAAGCATGTCTTGCTTAAAAAATAAATAAATAAATAATGATTCTTATTTGCTCTTACTTTTATTCGCGATCCCAACTTAAACAGCTCCGTTTTCAGAAATAAAGTATTTTCGAAACCTTAAATATGAAATTTTACAGCTGTACAAGCAGCTGATTTCTTTAACAAATCTGTTGCAAATTACGGCTTCTTGCAACGTTTAGTACAAATTGCATATCCTTCTGAAAAAGAAGTTTTTTCGAAAAATTCGAGAAGATTTGAAAATATACAGCTTTACAGGCATAACGCGAAGGTATAAAAATTGACAGCATTTCAGGTTAGTAGCAGCTAAATTTTTAAATGAATTGTTATAAGTGGATTTCATTTGACTATTCCGGTTTTAGCGTATTCTCCAAAATATTCGATAATTAATTAATTGATCAAATTAAATTATTATGAATAATCGTATTTAATTATTGTTATTCTAAGGTTTCGTAGCTATATCAATGACTTCTTTAAAATAAAGTGTTTTCAAAAACATCCAATAAGGTATGGAAATTTTCATTCTTACAGGCATTAATAATCTACTTGATTATTGAGACTATGTTTCTTTCAAGTAATAAAAATTCTTATCGTAGCTTGATAAGTATGTTAATTAACTTCCTCTAAGAATACGATTCTGTTTCGTACCTATGATCTTATACGATTCAGATTTAAAGTTCAAACAATGTCTTGTCAGAAATGAAATACCGCAGTGCAAAATTCTTGGTGAACTCAGAAATTTTGTAAGGCCGAATAGCAGGTGTACGTACCGAATAGCCTTGCACCTACATTGTTTTATCGCACTTGATGAACGAAGCGCTATTATTAACCTAAGATTTTGCATTCATTACGTATAATTTTGTATCTTAAATTGGGTTCGATAATTAAATTCGAGTAATTCGAACAGTAAACTAATTGCTTATTAGTATTTTAGTTAATGTAATCTTTAATTTTTCTTAACTTTGTCAAATTTTAAGCTAGTTTCATTTTATTATTGATTTTACAGTATTTTTGTCCTTTTTTCGTAAGTATTACTTACTCTCCTGATTATTTACTTAGTAAATTTAATATTAAATGTATCTTTCTACACTTTAAGTAGACTCCAAAATTTTCTGAATCTTCAGACCTTAGCAAAACTAGACTGGTTAATTATAAAAATTTAAGCTTTTAACTACTTAGATCTTTAATACTGTTCATTGCAAGATTTAATAGTTTTTATCAATAAGTATTAAAATGATTACTATCGACTATTAAAATGATTGAATAAGTTTTCCATACAACATATGAAATAAATAAGCTATCCAGTATTTTTCAAAAAGGAGGCAACAATTTTCGGTATAAACTGGCTCAGATATAGCTGTTCAATTGTTTCTACGTTCTTCCGCGCTCGGTGCAAGCGTACACGCGACCGCGAGCGACGAGCGCCATTCCTCGCCTCTTCGCGCTGCTCCATTCCACCTTTCGCCGCCGATTCTGCCGCCCGCTATAGCCGTCTACTATAGCCGCCCGCTGATTGGGTAATCTTCCTAACTTTCAAAAATTAATAACTCGGAAACTACTTGTTGGATCGAAAAACATGAAATATACGTTGTTCTTAGAATTTTATGATCTATCGAATGGTATATA
The DNA here is from genome assembly GCA_900490015.1 of Megastigmus stigmatizans. NCBI lineage: Eukaryota > Metazoa > Arthropoda > Insecta > Hymenoptera > Megastigmidae > Megastigmus > Megastigmus stigmatizans. Next base: position 4,517 of record UELV01095412.1, on the reverse strand, counting down.
GCCTGTCCTGTGAAATCCATCCATCCTGTATAATCTCTTTTTGATAATGCAAAAAGTAAAATACATTTTTTGCTGCAGAACGTCGAATTCATATTTCTAACTAAATAATCAATTCTTTATTACATTTTTTATATTATCTAAAGTTGACCTTAAGGAAGTTATAAAATAAATAAAAATTGCTGTCTAAGCTCTATTTGTCCCATTAATGCCAGTTGAATAAACAAGTTTTTATCAGTTTCCAATTTCTTATAGTAAAATTTGGCTAAAGAAAGTTCTGAAATCATTTTAGAAATTGTCAAGTGTTCTTTTTAGCTTAGCAGCAGTCTTATCAGTTTGTGAGTCATTTTAGTTGTTCGATTATTTTTTACTCTTTTCAATTTTGTACAATGTTCTTCATCTTAAAATGACTATGAAGATACTTGGCGGCACGCCATCGAGCAGTTTATCAGTGAGCTTACACCAGTCATAAATACATTATTTATATTATTAATTGTGACGCGTAATTATTTCGGTACACGATATTACGCGCCCTCGCGAGCAACGAGCAGACACACGCGGTTAATTCAATTAATTGCCGCGCGCGAGGGAGGGAAGCGCCTACCGGGGGTGCTCCCGCAGAATCCGCGAATGCGAGCGAGAGAGAGATAGGACGCGATCGGCAAGATTGTGTCGGTATTCAAAAAGCTCGGGAGAGAGACCGTGACTGCGGAAGCTAACGGACGGTTTTCGACGGCAGCGGATAATTGGAATATTTCCAGCGAGAGTTTTCGTGGGTTTTTGCGGCGTGCACTTTGCGTGAGTGATCCGTGGTTGTGTGGCGTGCAGTGAGGTGCACCAGCGTTCTGTGCAACGCATTCGGGGAGGAATATACCCCCGAGTTTCCAACCACCGGCGGCGCGCGGAGGAACGAGCAGTCCCCCAGCTTCTTCAGCGATAGTTGCGGGTGAGCGGACCGGCCGGCCGTACACGAGAGAGGATAGGAGCAAGGAGCTTTCTCGTGGCACACTCCTTGTCCCAAGTAAGTTCGCATTAATTACGCGAGCGAGTAAAAAAGCGAAGCGTGCGAGTGTTCGGCTACGAAATTCGAACACTTCTTCGTATTCTCTCTCTCTCTCTCTCTCTCTCTCTCTCTCTCTCTCTCTCTCTCTCTCTATCTCTCTATCTCATACTCGCCCGGTTGCAAGAGCAGTTGCAGGTCGCGCAAGTAGACACGCATCGGCATGTTTACTTCGAATACTCAGTGCGTCTTTACATATAGCCATGCTATATACGCGGCCGGCGTGAAATAATATTGACGAGAATATTATATTAGAAAAAGATATTCGAGCGTGCGATACGCTCGCAATTCAAATCCGTTCTTTTCCGATTAAAATTTAAATTGCAGTGTGCACGTTCAACGGTGTCGACCGGCGTGCACACCCTATCATCTCGCGTGGTTATTGTAACTTCATTTTTACAGACGAATAAACGTTCTGTCGTTAATATTATATGATAACGCGTGTAATTATTGTCGGCTTGCCTTACTACGTACGAGCCCCGAATACCACCACTCTTCGCGAGACTTGCAGCTGGTCAAAGATCGGTCACTGCGAGTCATAGCTGAGCGTAGCCGAGCCCGGCAAGGATAGCCGGCAATGCGTGTGTAGGATAGCACACGCACATAAAGACACACGGATAATACAAAGTGAGAGCATGGAGCTCTCACGTTCGTGACAGGCCGCAGTAACTCATAGTGCAAGCTGCCGTGGGGCGTACTTGGTACGCCCCGGGGTAAGAACTCGCCGAGTACGACGTACGTCTCCTAGGGGAGAGTACGTCAGGATATCCCCCACGAAATCCTGTTACATAATAAATACTTTGTATATTTCAATTTCAGATAGGCTTACCATCTTGATAATATGTATTTGGAGACCTATAAAAAACATAATACTACTAAACCCATAAGAATTTTAGATTAATTAAATATTAACTTACTTAAAAATTAAAAAAATACATTTAAATCAATTAGAAACAGAACTGATCCATCATAAAGAGTATAAGGGGAGCTATAGATTTTATAATTCTAATTATATTTCGTTCAAAATTACTAATTAATATTAATTTCTTTTTACTTCAATATTAACGAAAAAGTATTTGATAGTTATTGAGGTAGGTATTTTAAGTTTCATTGTTTTGTATATTACATCTGTATTTGATTGCAACTAATATATGCTTACATTTTGTTCGACACCTTAAAGTGCCTGACGCTGTGCCGCCAAGTACGTTCATAGTCATTTTAAGATTAAGAATATTGTACAAAATTGAAAAGAGAAAAAAATAATAGAACAACTAAAATGATTTACAAACTTCTTTAGCCTAATTTTACCGTAAGAAATAGGAAACTGATAAGAAATTGTTTATCTAATTTGCATTAATGGGACAAATCGAAGCTTTGATAGCAAATTTAGATAATATCAAAAATGTAATAAAAAATTGATTATTTAGTTAGAAATATGAATTCGGCGTTATGCAGCAAAAAATATATTTTACTTTTTACATTATTAAAAAGAGATTATATAGTGGCGGATTGTCGCACGTTAACCGTACGAATACTTGATAATAAAAATGCCTAAAAAGGAAAACTAAGCAGCCAGAAGGGATGTCCCTTCATCTCTCGTCTCGGTCCATTAATTTAAGGAAACAATTATTTATTTTTTTTATCTTTATTTTTTACATATCCGCAACTACGCGTCGTCGAGCACCGACCTCTTCTTTCAGCGTCAAGATCTAGCGAAAGAAGAACTCGCTGCATCCAACAAATACGCCGCAGCTCCAAGATTCCTACGATCAAGCATATCAGAACATCGGATCAAATGCCTAAGTTAAGCATTTCAATTCTTTTTTCATGGTTCTTTATCTCTATTATTTTTTGCCTCCAAGTCAATTCAATTTTCCAATATTTATGATTTAAACTACACTCGATTTTTTATGCCGCAAAGGCTCCGAGTGCCTTTTCCGGCCATTTTAGCAAGAGAGCATTATAGGCTCTTCAATGCCTCGCTCTTCTTGCCTATGAATTGCAATTCATAGATTGGCCGGGAAATTCCATCAAATATTGCATGTTAAGCACATTATAAGCCATAGTATCAAATCGGAATATTTCAAAATTCCAAAACTATGGAAAATTCCAGTAAGAGATGCTTTTAGTACCTGTGCTTACAGGCAAAGGAAGACAACATTGGAGCGAGAAAGAACAACAGAAAGAACAAAAACATTCCGATGTGGTGCCGACCTACAGCGCACCAATCAGAGGGCGACGCGACGAGAGCGCGTCGGATGCCGCGAGCCTCGTCGAACTCGGCAGCGCTCGTTCGCATTATATATTTTTTTGAATTATTTGATTTGAATTATTGTTTAAAATTGATAATTTCATTGCCTCGCTTTTCCAGGCCCAGTGCCTGCTTAAAATCTCGGTGATACGAGCAGGAGCTACAATACGGTAGGAATTGCCTAACGCGTGTAATTAAATTTCATTTCAATTCAATTTAATAAGTTATTTTTCTGCCTACGTTGAGGCTCGTAATCCAGTGCAAGAGTGCCTTGCGTAACGCGCGTTTTTATTGTCTCCGTTTGCTATCGTTGATTTTGTACGCTCGAGGGAGGTGGGGCAACGCTGCATATGGTGAGCCAAGAAACTCGAATTTTGCTAGATCAATTGCGTGCCTCTTCTAGGCAAATACTTGAATATTATATAATTTGTTTGCATTAAAAAAATTAAACTGCCGAGCCACTTGAATTTGTAGCGTGCCTTCGACAGGCACCTTTATATTGCGCTCGGCGCACATTTTGTTACTTTATTTTCTATAACACTTAATTGCCTATTAAAGGACAAATATTGTTAAGCTTTCAATTCAAAATAAGGTGTAAGCGTATTTCTTTCTTTTCTATTTTTATTTATTCATAATATATTTATTTATATGTGTGCAAGTGCCTGCCCGTAACCCGAAACTCAGTCTAAATCGAACGTCTCTGAAGCCGTCCGACCTCACGACTCTACCTCTGGCTAGTCGCGCATAGACAATTTCAAGAAATATTAAATTAAAATTTATTAATCGAGCGGTACTGCTCGAACGCTAAAGTAACGTAACATTTAACTTTATTAACCCATTAACGACCAAGACCCCGAATTTCCAACATCTTCTTCAAGGCTTTTTTTCAACTAAAAAAAAGGTTTGAAAAAATTTGAAAACTATCATATCCGACGTATTTTGAGCTGTTCTTTCGAATGGTGATACCGATTTTTTGTTAAAATACTCCTACAAAAAAATATGTCGTGTTTTTCACGAAAAAAAGTGAAAAAATTTAGAAATTTTCAACTTTTGAATTTTTTTTATAATGAAAACGCAATGGCAATAATTCAAATCACCGCAAAAAAGTGTAATTGATATGCAAACATCACGGAAAAAATTTTGAGGTGACCCATTCAACAGCTAAGTAGAAATTTGTGTTTCATTTTACTCTTAGCATGACCCAGAGAC
>UELV01095402.1:0-13309 GCA_900490015.1 Megastigmus stigmatizans | reverse complement strand
CTGCAAAGTACGGGAGACCATATTTTTCATTTGAAAATTCTCGTTTTTTAATGATGAGAATTTGCCTTAAACATGATGAAAAAAAATACGATTCTCGGTCGTTAATGGGTTAAGTATAAAAATTGTGCGAATTTGCGAACACGCAACGAATCAGAAAGCGAATAATTCATTTTTTTCTAGCTCTATTTTTTATTATTACTTTTCGTTTTGACAAATTTACTATATATTTACTATTACCATTATAGTTGACACATAATATAATTGTATTATTTAAAAGCTTGTAATTATAAATAAAAATTCTTTGATTTTCTATATTTTTACTGGGATCTTCTATATTCTTACTGGGAAAAAGGGATCGAAATTTCAACGGGCCTGAGAGACCCGGCTTGCCGCTTAACGTTACGATTTGAACTTGCCGTCACAAGGGTTAAAGATAGGTTTTAGGGTTAGTTCATATATACAGAAATTTTGTTACCAACACTTTTAATTATACATACGTACGAAAATATTTCTATATATGTACACATACACAGTGTAAAAGTTTTATTTAGTTTTAATTAGTTAATAGTAATGTTTTGTTAGATGTATAAAGGTTTTTTCGTAAAATATAATATTATGGTTTCTTTTAGGTGCGCAGTAAAATCATTAGTAATTGATATCCCTGTAAATTAAATAAGAGCAATAATATAAATATTTGTAACAGTTGCCTTGACATCTTACAAAAGGAATAATTTTAAATAGAATATTGTAAAATAAAAACACCATAAAAATGAAAACACCATAAAAAATAAAAACACTATAAAAATATAAACACCATAAAAAATAAAAACACTATAAAAAATCAATACACTATTATTATAATTACACACAGAAGGGAGCGGGGATTATATTAATAGTTTGACATTCGAATATTAATCGTAAACCGTTTGTGATACAAATAATTTGCTATATAAACACTGATATATAAATGTACACTATTTATACAAATATTAGAAACATAATTACGACATACTTTAAAAATTACTTGACCTATTAAAAACAAATTTTAGATTAATAATACGCACACAGAATATCACTAGAATATATACCTTAAAATATAGGTATAATTCATAATTGGAAGGGTGTTTCTGCAAAAATTTACTATATGTATATGTAATTGCGCTGACACGATAAAAGTTTTTTTTATTACTTAAAATTTTTATATATACGGTAACAGAAGCGAGCGCCGCAGGCGAACAACGTTAAGATTGGGGATTGTGGGGTTTTCGTTTATTATACAATTATAACCAATTTTATACAATGACTCAATTAAATGTGTAATTAATTAAGACTGACTTTAACTATCTCTTTAACGAGTTATACTTTAAAAATAATTGAATAATCAATTCAAATGAAATTTCAGTTATATCGTTTTTATAAAAATTATTAATCTGTAAAAAATCAATTTTTTTTTTATAATTTACTTCAAATTAGATGAATTAATAGTGTTCTGTAAAGAAGCACGAATATTTAATAACATGCTAAGTCTATTGTATATAACTATAATGCCAAAAAATTATTTACTTTTAATAATATTGCAAATAATAAAACATAGCAAAATTAAAAAATATATATTCACCACACTTACGATTTAAAAAATTTCCAACTACCATATCTAAATGTAATTTGTAAAAATTAAATAATTTAATTACAAATAAAGGTTTTAAATATAACAAATATTACCCTAAATACTATAATTAACTATTTTTTCTTTACAGTATTAATGTACTAAAGCCACATAGATTCACTATTTTTACCTACTTTTACAATTAACGAAGTATAATAAAGATTGCACATCTTTTTTAAGAAAAAATAATTAAAATAAGTACATTCTTCCGAGGGAGCGTTAGCGACCGAGGAATAGTCGCTTGTAATGTATTAATTCTGTAATACTTGATCGATGTATATAGTAACTATATAGAAATCTAGTGAAGTCATTTTTCGAAAATGAACGGCAGTCAAGTTCTTTTAAAATTTAGTATTGAACATAAACTATTATTTATACAATTAAAATTTTTATATATTGCAGGCTCGTAGAGTGGCACCTCAAGATCCGGTATTACTGTACAATATCGCGTACGTTCTGCAACGTCTAGCAACCATGATCCTAAAGGATGAAAAGTCAACGCTGACTACGGTGCTGCAGGCAGTGCACGAACTTGGCTTATCACACAAATACTTCCAATATTTAGCGGGACACGGTGACCGCATGAAGCAGGCAGCCGAAGCTGAAGCTAGAAAGTGTCAGGATCTGCTGTCACAGGCGCAATATCACGTGGCCAGAGCCAGAAGACTTGATGAAGAGGAGAAAATGCTCAGAAAAAAACAGGAGGAGGAGAGGTACAGTTAATTTTTTTTCTTATTTTATTTATAACTTATCACTTTATTATTGTACTTAATGTTAATATAGTGTTGTAAAATTAGACTAGATATATTTTTTAACAGTGTTTCTTGAAAAACCTTTGAATATTGTCGATCTTAAATTCTACATTTACATAAATACTTATAAATTTTGATAAATCCTCAGTAGAGTAAATAAGGGTCCTTGAAAATATCACATGATTAAATAATCTTCTACTAGTACTTCAAAATTTTAAGTTCTAGTAGTTCTATAGTACTTTAAAATTAATGATAATCACATACTATAATCATACATTAACCTCTTTTTTATAACAAAGTACTTCAATTCCTATGTCTTGATTTAAAAGTACGCTAAAATTTTACAAAAATAAAGTTAATCAATTTCTATTATCAGAAGTAAGAATAAATTAAGAGAAAAATATAGAATAAATAAAAGAAAACTGGCGCCTATCGTAAAAAATTAGTCATGGTGGATTAAAATTTTAACAGCTTGGTAGCAGTAATTTAGGTATCTCTTTTTGCCATATATATCAGAGGTCAATTTTTAATTTTAATAGTTATTTTCGCCCCTTAGACAAGCATTCAAAATGCGTCAAACTGAAGAACAGCGGAAGCGGGAAGAAATGCGTAAACAGAAAGAGGAGGCGATGCTGCAGAAGCGACAAGAATATGTTGAAAAAACAAAAAATGCGTTGCTGTTCAACGAGATGCCAAATGAGAAATCAGGCAAGAAAAGCAGCAAGAAGGGCAAGACTGAGGAGTACATTAGCGATAGCGGTGGCTCGGGTAACGAGGCAGGTCCAGCGAATGATGAGACCTCCAAGGACAAAAAGCAGAGAAAGAGGAAAGCTAGTGGCGATGCTAAAGATAAGAAGCTTAGAGGCAAGGGAAAACGTAAGAAAGATGTTAACGAGAGTGACGGTAAGCGAAAACGAATGTTCTTGTCATAGAAATATATTAGTACAGTATAGGTGATTCTTGTTATAGTTGCAAAACGTTATATTTTTTGAGGAATATACAGGGTTTTAAAGGCAAATAGAATAGGCTCTACGGCATTGGATAGAGCGGAAAATTCTAAGTGAAAAATCCTCTTGTAACTTTTCGATCCGATCAATATTCATTGAGTAATCATGGATTGAAAATTAGCTGAGCGGACCAATCAGGAGAGAGCTACAGGAGAGATACTCGGCGGGCCGCCTCACTCCACCTGCCTGGCGCTTCGCCTCCTTTTATAGCTCTCTCCTGATTGGCCCGCTCGGCTAATTTTCAATCGATGATTACACAATGAATATTGATCGGATCGAAAAGTTACAGGAGGATTTTTCACTTAGAATTTTCCGCTCTATCCAATGCCGAAGAGCCTATTCTACTTCCCTTTAACACTCGATATATAGACGTGAAATGATAAATTTTTGTATTGAAGATAAATTACAGTACTCAACTTGGCTGTCGAAAAGAGGAATTAATATATTTTTGATACCAACAATTCATACCAAGTCTCTGAATTATAATAAATTAGCAACTTTAGAATTAATTATTAATCCGATTGCTATGGTAAATTTGAATTTGCTTCCCATATTCAAATTCATTATTTTCAGCTGTAGATACTCTTGTAGAAACGTAACACTTTGCGACTATAATAAAAATCACTTGCATTATACTGACGATGGTTCTCAAATGGTTCGAAGTATTTTTCTTAAGATTTTTAAATTACGTTTGCTTTGATTTTCTTTTTTTTTTTTTTTTAATATATTCTATTTTAACCCATTAAGGACGGGACGGACACTTTTTTCATACTATTTTCAACAGCTTTATTGACTTTGATATCGGTCCTATAAAAAATTGAGACTAGTCATTTATAATGTAAAATGGTCTGAACTTTCGATCTATGTCGTTAGAATTGTAAGTAAATGCATAGTAAAAAAGTTATAATTATTTATTTAACAAAAAACACAAAATTACGAGTGAATTTTTTTTTTCATTTAGTATTCTTGCATCGAAATGGTCAGTGGATTTCCGTGGTTAACGTAATTTTTGCAACCATCGACCCTAGCCTTTAAAGCGTCGTCGAAATTTTTCGATTTCATTGATTAGAAGCCAAGATATTGTACTTCAAATGTTGGAAATAATGTCAAATACCTAAAACATGTACTATTTCGTATTTTTACACTATACGATTTAACGAAAAAATTTGCCATAAATCTAACTAATTTCTCTATAAAGCTTATCTTTTAAGCTTTAATTTAATTTTTTAGTGGGCTATGTTGGATTTTTTAAGTCGAAATATCGCAGCTTCAAGAAAAAACTCATGTTTTGATATTTCCATGTTTTGCATCAACATGAGAACCTACAGGTTCGTAGTTTTGGATTATCAAATCTTCAAATTTCAATATCTTGGTTTCACAAAATCGCACAGAGTCGACTAAAAAATGAAATTTGTTGAAAATGAAGCTTAAAATGCAAGCTTTCTAAATCAATTAATGAGAGTCGTAGCAAAAATTTACGTATACTACATAATTCGGAATTACTGAATTTTATATTACTTCAAACACTTAAATTGATACATCTCGGCTTCTAATGAATGAAATCGAAAAATATCGATGAAGCTTATAAGGTTAGGGTCGATGGTTGCAAAAATTACTCTGACCACCGAAATCCACTGACGATTTCGATGCAAGAATACTAAATGAAAAAAAAAATTCACTCGTAATTTTGTGTTTTTTGTTAAATAAATAATTATAACTTTTTTACTACACATTTTATTACAATTCTGATGACATAGATCGAAAGTTCAGACAATTTTACATCAGAAATAACTAATCTCAATTTTTTATAGGACCCATATCAAAGTAAAGAAAGCTGTTGAATATAGTATGAAAAAAGGGTCCGTCCCGTCCTTAACGGGTTAAAGCTCATTTACCTTTAAATGATTTTGCTTATTCTATAAAGTGAGTAGGGGATACAATATCGCATAGCTTTTTTTATATAAGACCATTCAGAATTGGGACTTTTTACATTTTAAGTATTTGTCAAATTTCTACCAAATTCGATTAAAAGACTAAATTTTTATTTTTATGAAAGATCTTGACTAATAATCTTAATAGCTATTCTACATATTTTCTACCTTGCTGGTCTCTTTATTGCCTGAAAAATTCCAATTTTACGTAAATAGTTTGCATAAGGACATGTGCTAGAGTCGTAAAGATTGCCCACCGGTTTTTGCATTTAACGAAGTATATAAAGATAGACTAATTTTTGAAAAAAAAAAAAGAAATTCTGACGCTACCTCGACAATGATATAAGAATTACGTATTTCCAGTTTCATGAAATTCCATTTACAATTCATAGAGATTTCTGTTGTCGAAAATTTCGAAGATAAAAGTCGCTGTGAATTACGAACGAAATTTTCGACGACAAAAATCTCTGAATTATAGATGAAATACACCTTTACTCAGAGGGTGACAGAATATTTTCCAAAAAATTAGTCTCTATATTTATATATTTCTTTAAATGCGAAAACATTATTTAATATTTATTATTTTGTTTTTAGGAGGTTCAGGAAGCGACAAACCTAAAACGAAGCGTGGAAAGAAAGGAGCTGCCAAAAAAGAAAAAGCAAAGAAACTTATGAAAGAATATACTGTACCGAAATCTCGTATTATTTCTAAAGAAACCATTTCGACAGACGAATCCGAAAGTGACACTGAACCCAAGAGAGTTTTCAGCGGGTATGTTATAATACTAAACATTAAAACTCAATTATATGTAACGAAAAAAATAATTTCATTAAAACTTCGTTAAATATAATTCCAGAACCATATTTTTACCATTTCTTTATAAAATTTAGCTACAAAATTATTTCCATAAAAATAAAAAACTATTACAAATATTGTAGACATTACAAAGCAGAAAATTGTCTTTTGTTTTTATAAAATTACTAAAAGAATGATTCTTAAAATATTAATTTACTGTTCCAAAAATAATTTTTTAATCGTTTATATCCTATCCTATTTTGTGATTTCAGGGATGATAGTGACAACGGAGCAGCACGCGATAAGCGTCGCATTGCATCAGACTCGGAGGGCACACGAGCATCGCGTTCACGCTCCAGATCTGGCTCAGGTTCTCGCTCTGGTTCCGTTTCACGTTCGGGTTCAGTTTCGAGGTCCAGCTCAAGATCAAGGTCTAGATCGAGGTCAAATTCAAGATCTATATCGGATAGAAGCGGTACTGTATCCAGACATAGTTCCAAATCAAGATCAAAATCGAGATCAAGGTCAGGTTCGAGAGCAAACTCCAAATCGAAATCAAGGTAAATACATACAAAGTCCATCATTTATTAGGCACGACCGCTACACGATAGTGCCTTATATTTTCGTCATCGCAAAAAGTGTCAAACTATTCTCCATGAATTTTTGACGGATCGGGCCGAAAATTTAGAGATTAACTTATTATATTTTAGAATAGAAACGTTCCTATTTTGGGCCATATCCACCGGAAGGCTTCGAAAAAACACACAATTTAAGAATTATGAGCGTTTTTTTAGCTATAGCTTGAAAAAAAAATTGTTTTTGTTAACCGATTTTCTCTATGAATTTTTGTCGGATCGGACCGAAACTTTGGGAGTTAACTCATTATATTGTAGAATAGAATCGTTCCTATTTTGGGCCATATCCATCGAAAGACTTCGAAATGGCACACTCTTTAAGAATTTCAAAATACTTTTATAGCTATAACTTAAAAAAAAATTTTTTTCGTAGAGTATAAATAGACGAAATGCAAGAACTAAAAAAATACATCTTTTTTCTATCGAACACTTTTCTCTAAAATCAATTCCTTCCAATATAATAGTGGTAAAACGATGAAAAATGCTAAAAAGACCTTCTTTTGGACTTTAACATCGAATATATTAATTTATCATAAAAGTGTTAAATATAAAAGTTGTAGAGCACAAAAAAACAAAACTTTTCTCTACTAAACATTTTTTACTAGGAGCAATTCGTTTCAAAATAACAGTAGAAAAACGGTCCAAAATAATTAAATTAGCTAAAAATGATCGCTTTTAGGCTTTAACATTAAAAATATTAATTTCTCATTAAAGTGTTAAATATAAAACTTGTAGAATTAGTTAAAAAATTTGTAAATTGAACAAAAATAATATATTCTTTATTTATATAGATGAAATGTATTGATTTATATCACTTAACTTACAACGGATAAATTCCAACTAGAAAAACCATAGTTGCGTCCATCGATATTTAAAAAAATACAATTAGGATAAGTAAAGTTCAATCTAATGAAAACTCTTAAATAAATATATTGTTTGAATTAAACTGTCAAGAATGACAGTTAATTATAACCAAAGAGACCAGTACACTTTACAACAATTATTTACCTTTCTAATCTCAACAGCGTCAAGTCTTAATCTTTATAACCAGTACATGCAGTTTAGTAGCATCGTCACTTCAAAAACAGATCCCAGTATTTGAGAACAGTAGCTATATCAGCACCAAAGATTAATTAAAATCATAAGTATTTTATCATACCAGTCGCTTCCTTTGTTTCTAATAATACAAATTTTGTTAAAAAATTTATAAATTAAACGAAATTTAACACATTCTTATACAAATAAAGAGTAAAAATAGTAATTAGTATGAACTAACTAACTGAATAAAAGGGCCAAAAGCAACAAATTTTTGATAGCAAAAAAGGTTGTGATCATTGATATTTTTTAAAATAAAATTAAGTCAATTTCATGATAAATAATCTATAACTGAGAAAGTATAAAAATTAATTATAATTAAAAGAATAATAACTTTAACGAATAACACTTTATAACTGATATTCAAGTTAAGGTCCATAAAAATACAATACGTGTTTTATATTCAAGAGAAATCCATGCAGACTGTATTAATTACTATATTATATATTATACAAAATAATTTCAAATCATATCTAAGTATATTTTTTGTACATTTAAGTTACTCATGAACCATAGAAAGTATTGAGCACAAATTATTAAAAACATTTTAAATTAAGAACTGAAATAAAAGTTACTTTACCAATGATAATAATGTCCAGACCATAACAGCTTCGATGAATACAAAAGCTGTTACAGCACAATGACTCGGAAAGTAGATTTGCAGATCGCTCCAAAACAACAGTTGTACTGCAACCAAACATAAAAAAATATTAGTATTTTAATGACAATAAATTCTTTTGTTTCAAATCTTACTATAATCATAATTTGTAAATACTTTAAGTTAAATGAAATATAAAACATGTTCTATTGATAAAAATAAAAGTCACCTAGTAAAATATTGATTAGTATGTATTATCTGTATGATATGTATTTAATATTAAAATAAAAAGTACGACTAAAATATACGTACACAATATAAAGAAGGAAGTCGAAAAATTTAGTTACAATATTTGAAACTTAATTAATGTTTTAAGTATACAGATATAAGGTTAGAAACACATAAATCTATATTTGAAAAACTTCAAAATGTATCTTTCAGCCCAACAGTTATAAGAATAAAGAACGTTTGAAGGAATTACCGTGTAACTGTTATAACTAGTCCCCCGATGTTTGCCGTCCTATGATCCAACCATGAACATCTCTTATTATAACCTTTCTTCGTGTCGCGAATGTATTTGCCGGCCGCCGCGCAATTGATGTAAACACACTGTGATCATATAATATACACTATCACTGAAAAAAAAGTTCGCTTGTGTTAACCTGAAACTTCGGCAGTTTTGATCGATGCTCCCAAGCAAACTGTATTCGGTTATGATAGCCGTAGAGCAACAGTCAGATTGACTTAGGGGCCCAGCCAGAATTAACGTGGCAGCAGTAGCATAGTTTACCGAGCACTTACAAAGTTACTTTAACCGTATTCTTAGGCAAAAGTTGCATGAATCGCCCTTAATTCTTTTCTTACACTTTATTTTTAAACATTCTGCATAGTATTCTTTATTATATACTTATAAAATATTTTTTATTATATACTTATAATACACATTTCATTTGAATATTTTATTATAATAGTTGAATAATGAAAAAAATCAAATTTACCTATAAGAACCTGTAAAATCAAATTTGTATTCTATAATGAGGTCAGTTAACATTCTGGAATTGATTACCTTTTTCAATCGGACCGTATTATTGATTATCTTTCCTTTTGTTGTGGTTAATAATAATTCAAGAACTGTTTTTTTTTTTTCATAGCTGCGTGTCATAAAAACAAATATTACATTTAATAAGATGCAGAATCATTATATAAATTAGAATATCGGTATAAAAATCTTTAAAAACATACGTTCTGAAACAATATCTACAAATTGATCTTATAATACTATAATTTGCATCGATTCAATGTCTGTTATAATTAATTAATTAATAACAACGAGAAAAAATATAATTAGTCACCTATGATTACAATTCTTTCTCGTGCTTAAATTATTATATTGTAAAAATTTCTAAAGCTTCTATAAAAACGTCTACGCACATAGCAAATGATCGTGGTAATTGTAATATAATTTACTATATATATATATATATCGATACTTGTATTGTTTTATATATATATATATAGCCATTCGCTTGTGGGATAAAGTTTTCTTATAAATATCCAATAACTTACTTCCGCAAGCGAATGGCTCTAAAAACGGTATTCCAAAATTGGATCAATACTTAATGAATACTGTAATGAAACTTAAAAGTTATTAATAATATGGACATTAATAGATATAATTATAAATAGTAAATAAGAAAATAATTTTCAAAATAATAACCGAAAGTAAATTAATATTCTGTATAAAAATTAATTTTCTCAGCAAGTATTTAAAAAATTTCATTTTTTTATTGTAGTATTTCATAAAAACTGTGTAAATAATAAATTAGAGCTTTGCAAAATCTCGTAAATATGTAATCTCACCGATGCTATTTGTAAACTTGATTGAATATACATACATATAAACTTTAATTTGGAGGAATATTATAAATTGCTCCATAATAATGGGACTTTTATATAAAAAATCATCAATAATTGTTAGATATATATACGTTTTATGAGAACAAAAAGCACATAAAGTGCGAGCATCACGCAACGTTTGGTCCTCACATGATGTAAACAGCGGAGCTATTATAAGTGCGAAGCACTAAGCCGAGGAGCGCGCTAGTTAGTTATTAGTTCAGTGAATTAATTAATTTTTATTATTTCTTTAAAGATTCTTTCAAAGTATTTACGATATATAACTACTATTAACTACTATTAATGCAAATCGTTATAAATTATATAATAAATTATCTAGTCTCAAAAAGCTTTGTAATGTAATAAATTATAAGCAATTATAACTTGTATTCTAATATAGATAATTCTATAAGATTGCTACATAATTTTTTTCTAAGCACCCATCTTTTCTTAAGGAGGTTCTATTGATAATAGATTTAACATTGAGATTTTAATGAAAATTTACGGGTTTGTAGATAAAGGCATAATAAAATTATTGTTAAATTTATGTGAGGCTACATGGCCTCAGAAGCGAAAAAAAAATATTTTTATTTTTTCAATTTTAACATTGTCTCTTATGGGGAGTTATTTTATTATCGCAATATTAAATTAACTAACATTGAGATTCTTTTGAAAATATTTTCAGTTATAGAAAAATTAATAAACAATCTATAGCCACTTGAAAAATTATCATTCATGGGTTTGTCAAAGAGTCAAACGGTTAGAAGATATTTTTCTTTTAAAAAGTCAATTTTCGCGGAGGTTATGTACGGTGAATGTATATCTACATATATCGACTACGCTTGTCAAATCCAGCAAATTCTGTGCTTGGTTTCCTATGTACTGATAGAACCTCCTTGAATGATTAATTACAACACTTATACTTACTCTAGTACACGGCTACCAAATATGTGAAATCTCAAATTGTTTTTTTTTCGCATTATAGATCGAGATCTAAGTCGGGCTCACGCTCGCACTCGAGAAGCGGCTCCAGGTCTAAGTCTCGCTCCCGTTCGAAAAGCGATTCCAGATCCAAGACTCGTTCGCGCTCTCGCTCAAACAGCGATTCTCGACGTAGTCGCTCGGATTTGCGCTCGCGCTCTAATAGCGTTGCCTCTAGACATAGCGGCTCCAGATCCAGGTCAAGGTCGAAGAGTGGCTCGCGCACTGACAGTTAGCCAGACCACAGGAAGAATTTGTAGTACCGCAATTTCACTTAAGTGTAAATTTTTCTGGCTTCTACCTGTAACTAATGGAGAACTTGAACTTATAAACTGTATTCATAAAATAATGACTTTTGTATGTAAAATAAAATATTGAGAACGCAAGTAAGGTCATGTTTGTAAGTTTGTGAATGTTAATCAACATTCTATTGTTTCATCAATTAAAATTATCTTAGTTGAATCTTTTCTTTTCTTTTCCTTAAAGGTCAAGCTTTACATTAATTAATACTCAATACCCAATAGCTTAAAATATTTTTAACGTGATTATACCAGATGAAACATACAATTTCTAAGATAATATGTTCTAATGTTGTTATAAAACACTACCTCGTCGGTAATACAACGACGCGACAGCGTATTGCAATAAACAGGGTTGCATTAACGTCGTTTATAAATAGAAGCTATTTGGTGTGGTTTTTATTTATAATATAAAAAACGCGATAAAATATTGTCAGACATATCATAAGTTCCAGATGGCGCACTCGACATTGTGCAAATGTGCTACTTGATACGTCGATTTAGTGTTCATTTTAATAGATAAATATATGGGATCTACATTTAAACGATAAGAAATAAATTATTACATTTCAAATTTTTATCTTTTTTATACTAATTGAGATATGTTTAAGTTACAAACATATAGGCGTATCAGACGTGTGGGTGTTTGCGTACGTAAGGGTGTTTGAGTATGTGTGTGTGTGTATACATGTTTATGAGTACTAACTACTGATAGGGGTATCCAGCGCTGCATGAGAACATACGATCTCCGGGAAAGCGATTTTGCTGAAACTTTGGAAATAAAATTTAGAAGCAATATTTGCCACCAACGAGCACAATTTTTCAAGATAACCGCTATTTAAGCGAAATACGTAAGCATTCATTAAGGGGGGAAAACACGTTAGGAGACTCATTTTTATTGTTTTTTCATGATTTTTTTTAGAAAGGAAGAATCAATTAGAATGAAACAACATTTTAGGAACATTTTTTATATATTTTGAACTATATTTACAAATTATTTGAAATGATTCGGCCCACAAATAACAGAGTTATACGCTGATGAACACTGCTCCTTATCATTCTAGATGTTGACTGGTGTGGGTTGTAGCCAATCCAATTTTCATCTGAAATCACACAGCTTGAAATTTTACATTAATAACGTATTTTTCAAGAATATGAACCTCAATGGAGATAAAAATAATGAAAATTACAAATTTAGTAGGTGTTTGAAAAAAATTTTCAATTTTCACCATTTTTTTTCGTTGATTATGCAATAAAAAAATATCTTTAAAAATATAATAACACCTCTATTTTTGGTTCATATTCTTCGTAATATAATAAAGAATCATGGCATTTAATTTGAAGATGATCGGTTCATTACTTTTTGAGTGAGAACCCACGCCATCTTGAAAAAAGTCATTTTGAGAAAAACGCGATTGAAAAAAAAATTCTGAAAAATTATAAATTAAATGGCATTATCAATAATATCAAGTTCTTACCGACTAATCAGCTATTCCTGCACCATATAACAACCCCTCTTCTTCTTCAAAAGCTTCATTTTGAGCTTGTAGAGCTCCTTTTCGAGCTACCCGACCGTCTTTGTTTTCCATGGAGTTACGTCGATTTTGTCGTTTCACACGTTGCTCATCCATTTGTTGGGCATAATTTCTACTC
>UELV01095393.1:0-12301 GCA_900490015.1 Megastigmus stigmatizans | reverse complement strand
CTCCGCGGGACTTGCGGCCGATTGCTGCAAGTGATAAGCTGAGCAGCCGAGCCCGGCAAGGAGAGCACTCTCGCACACGCACACATAGACACACCGAGAGAAAAGTGAGAGCACGGAGCTCTCACGTTGCAACAGACCGCGGCAACTCGTGGTGTGAGTTACTCCCCCAAAATACCCTGTAACAATATTTTGAAATAAGTGATTTAAACTTTTGCATGATTTTATGTTTATGATGTCCATCTTTGTTGTTTTAAATTTATCCATGATTGATTTTAATTATTATTTTGGGAAGCTGGGGGAAGTGGAGTGACAGGAAAGTGATTCTTTTGACAACTTAATTTGTATTTGTTTTTTTTTCTCTACTGACCTTATCCTCTATTATGGATTACATGGGTATTATAAAATTATACTCTTCGCACTTCACTATTACTACATACTTCATACTACTTAATGTCTCTACTACGTTATATATTTTTCCCATATTTATTCGCCCTCGTTGGCACACTTTTCTTTCCACTATTTCTTGTCACTCGGAGTCCCAGTTCTCCTCCTGCGCTGCCGCGCCGGCCCGTGCTTGCTGTGGTCTGCCTCATTCTCTTTGTTCCAGCTGAAGTCAGATTTCTGCTTCTCGTAACTGCCTGGTTTGGTTCTCCGTCTTCGGCTTCCATCTCCCTAATAGCAACAGACGGTCTATCCATTCTCTTCTTTTTATTCCCTCCGGTTTTTCTTCCCAACCTCTGATTTTTAACGCCTTGATCGCCTTGAACTGTGTCCAGTTCCTCGGGGACCAGGCTTTCAGTAGAAGATTGTTCACCGGCGCCTTTCTTTTCTCTGGGGTGTCTTCCTCGTTCTCGTCTACTCGTTCTGAGCCTTCCTCCTCGTTTCGTGCTGCCTCTACCTGCTCCTTCATCCGCTTGTACATTGAAAGGAATCTCTCTTCCGTGTGCGCCTCTCCAGTTGCCGCGGCTCGTTCGGCTGCCTTTTGCTGGTCTCTTATTTTCTCCATGAAGGCGTACATCATTTCCACTTGGTGTCTCTCTTTTATTTTCACTTCTAGCACTTAAACATTCTTTTCTTTCTTTTATGGTCTTTGCCCGCTCGCTTTTGGACTCGGACCGAGGCCGAGTCGCACGCGCTTCCTGCTCTTTTCCTCTCTTCTCCAAGCTTGCGGTCCGGCGTCTAATCACACTCCGTGGGTGTCTAGTTTCGGCATGAATTAGGCCTCTGTGTCTTGGTTAGTTGGTGCATGCTTATCTGCTCGCTGCTTGAGAACACTCTGCACTGTTTGTTTCTTATGCTTTTATCTCGGACCTTGTTTAGAAAATAAAATTCTTTGGGCGACTTTGCACGTCGCTTTGCAACTGTTAGTCACACTTGCACTATACTTTGTCCTTATACTTATTTATTCTATATAAAGGAAAACTTTCCCCTTGCTTAGCACTCTTTTTGCTGTTCTTCTCCCTTTTCTTACTTTTTCCTTGGTGTTTTAGCATAGGCACTCTTCGATTCTCCTTTTTCGCTCCTCCCAGAACATGTCTCCCCATTGATCTGTTCTGAGAGCCTTAAATTTTTCTATGTGTCCCTTCGTTTTGTTTTGCTATATTGCGTCCAGCAGAGTTCTCTCTCTCGCTTCTAACTTTTGACCCAACTGTGTTTCCAATCGGTCAACTTCGCCCGCTCTTACCCTCCTTGTGCGCCGCTTCTGTCCCCGCTGTTTTTGTTTTGGGTTTGTTACCGTATCTTTATATTCTTTTCCGCTGTCTATTTCTATTTCAGCCATTAATTGGCTCAACTCGCTCTCCGTATGATCTTGCGGGGGCTGTTCCTCTTCCCAGATGTTGATCAGGTTGCCGCATGGCACCTCCTCGGCCGGGCACTTACGTCGATTAATATTATGTTCTTCGTCGAATTGTCGCATTTACTCCCATACTCCAAGCCAGCTGTTGTCCTCCCACTCTGCCATGGTGAAGATCGATTGAAATGGAAAAGAAATCTTAGTTTGCTCTTGCACTGGTCGCCTCTGAGCACCGACTGCGGCCGAGTCGCACACTCTTCTTTTGTTTTCTTCTCCTCCACGCTTGTGGTTCTGTTTGAAGCTGACTCAGATGTAAGCAATTTTACTCTAGGCGGGAAGCTTGCTCGTGTTTTAGCCGTTCTGTACTTTTGTGTTCTGTGCAGTTGTATGCGTGCATGCATAGAGAGAGCCATTCGTCCCATTGGGTTTTTTCTTGCACATATGCTTTAATATAGCCCGTTAGAGTGTGGTTCATTCTCTCTATGGCACCGTTGCTTTGCGGATGATAGACTGTCGTACTATATTTCTCGATTCTAAATAATCTTGTAAATTCCTCCAGGAGTTTGTTCTGAAAATGCGTTCCTTGATCCGAAAGTAAAGTTGCTCGTGGCCCGAAATAGCATATTACTTTCTCCGTTAGCCCTCGCGCTACCTCTTGAGCGTTTGCGTTTTTCACCGGAACAAGAATTATGTATTTAGATAGCCAGTCTTGTATCGTAAATATGTATTTGTTTCCGCTGTTCGTTGTGTGGAGCGGCCCATAAAAATCTATTGATATCTTTTCAAATAGCTGCGAAGGCGTGTCTGAAATTATGAGCGGTAGTCGTGCTTTTACCCTCACTAATTTCCCTTCTTAGCAGTTCTTGCATCCCAGGATGAACTGCCGAACGTCTGGTCGCATATTGCGCCAATAAAAATCCTTTGCGATTTTTGAGTATGTTTTATTTACGTCTCGATGTCCTCCAACGGCAGCTTCATGATATTCCTTGATTACCTTGAAACGCTGTTCGACCGCTGGAACTGGCAGATTGTTCTCGAAAAGCACTGCCGTTAATGGTAAACCATTAAAGATCGTCTCGAATTGTTCACAAAAATAATTCCATTCCGAGTCTGTTAATATTGTCTGATCTTTCACTATGCCCATGCTTTTGATTTCGTTGGCGATCACTACTTGTTTGAGAGTTTTTAAGGATTTTTTGATATCTGCTCTTAGCACTTTGTCGTCGATGAATTTTTTGATCATTATCTCCAAAATTTTTGATTCATTAAAATCTGAGACTCTTATCTCTCCCACTGAAATTTCGGAGGCTTTCGATTCATCAGTATTTATGTACTGACGCTCTATTAGTGCTATGAATGACGTAGGCAATTGCACTGGGCTTATCTCGCTCTCTCTGACGCTCTGTGCTTGCGCTGCGCCTCCGTCGCCTGGCCTGGCCGTGACAAGGTCGGTCGGTGCATATGCTTCGCTTGCACTTTGCTCCGCGCTGATATTTTCCGTCGGCGCCTCGCAATCTTGCGGTGTTGGTGGCCAGCTGGGGTCTACGCTCATTTCGCTACTTGCTTGTGCGCTACTCGAGCTGTTGGGTTTACTCTGTTCTTTTCTTTTTTCTTGACGATTCCTGTCTCCAGCCCGACTTTCCTCTGTTTCTCTGCGCTGATTATCTGTCGATTGTATCTCGAATAACGGAGTGTAGTGCAAATTTTTCAGGTGCAAATGTATGAAATTTTTCGATGTATTCGCGACAAAATGTGCATATATGTATCCTCCAAATTGTTTCTTTCAGTGTACGCAGATATTTTGGTTGTATTCTTTTGAGAAAATATATATGCAATCGCTGTTTCCGTACTCCGTGTCAGACGAGAGTATCTTTTTTGTTTCATCTGGAGTTTCGCTGAACATCATTGTTGGAGCGTCCAATAACTGTCTACGCAGTTGACTTGCGGTGACATCAAAGCTTTTTGATTTTATTAATGCAAAGAAAAGGCAATTTCCTGGTGGATCTGCGCAAATATCGAAATCTTGAACAAATTCTTTGTTATTTTCCCTGCATTCTTGGCTTTCCTCGTACGTAAGCAATAGCGCCTAGTTCTGTCTTTCTCCTTGCGAAATCGTTTCCCCGTTATCTTTAGACTTTTTAACTTCCTCGAATTTCTCTATGATTTTCGGATTGTTGGGGCCTTCATCAAAAAATGCATCGTATGGTGGTGGACATTCACTTTCCTGCGCTTCTTGCACCGCGTCCATTTCGCTCGCGAGCGCTTCGACTTTTCTGTGATGCTCGTTCTTCTTATCTTGACACCGCTCTTCCTTTTGCTCGCCTCTTATCTGTCGCGGTCTTCGCATTTCGTCAAAATCGAGATTGCTTTGCAGCAGTTAAAATGACTCATGTATTCCCTATGAGCTTGCATCTAAATCTTCTGGCTCTTTAGGTGCCGGATTATTTTGCCTGATCGGACTTGTCTCATTCGGCGCTTTACTCGTTTTTTCTTTCTCTTCTTTTTTGTCTGCTTCCTATATGTTGATCTGCGCTCCCTTTTTCTCGTTAAACTCTCGCTCTTTTATATCCACTGTGAAGCGTGCTTCGAATTTGTTCTCTATTTGTTTTTCTATCCTGTTCTGTGTTGATTTTCTCTCGTCATTATTACCTCCTTTTCTCAAATGCTCTTTTAATGCAGCTAGTGGATCACTCGCTGAGCGTCTCGGAGGCTCGGGTGTCTCGTTAATCGTGTCCAGCTCCGGTGCGCTCGTATGCCTCGTTGGTGAATTCCAAGGTTTGAGGGATAACAGCAGATCTTCAGGTTGCTCTGTGTGCTCATCTTTATATATTTCGACTGCTGCCTGCTGTCCTTAGTAGAGTCCCCACGTCTGCCACTGATTTTCGACCAATCGCGCTATTATGCTTTCTTTCAAAGGTACTAGAAAAGATCGCACACTGGCAATTGCAGGAGCATCGCACAAAGTCGAAGATCCTCGAGCCTTTGCAAATGGGTTTCAGACCGAATTACTCGACACAGACAGCACTACTGAAGCTCACTGAGGACATACTATTTGACATTAATAAGGCATTCGACACGATTTTACCCTCTCGTCTTCTCGAGACTCTACGATTGATGGGCTTTTCCAGATCTGCGCTTGTGTGGATCAGGTCTCACCTATCAAATCGTGAACAAGCCGTTATTACAAATGTTTCTGGAGAGTCAGACTGGCTCACCACGAACTTGGGCGTTCCACAGGGCTCAGTGCTGGGGTCCTTGTTGCTTTGTCTCTACATTAACGATATACGTGACGTCCTCGACCCTGAGAGCATCCAGCATATTCTTTATGCAGATGATTTACAGATTTATACTCAGGTTTCACGAGAGTGTTTGCATGTGGGCGTGGAGAGGCTTCAGCGAGCTGCGATGGCCGTGGCGGTATGGGCGGATAGCGAGTCGCTCAGGCTCAATGTTGGAAAAACTCAAGCTATTTTATTTGAAAGTAATCGATTTATTTCAGACTTTTTTGACGCTGTTTGTCCCAGCATTGTCCTGAGTAGTGATGTTACTGTGCCGTTCTCGCGCACAGTTACCAGTTTGGGTGTTGTGCTAGACGCGACACTTTCTTGGAGGCCCCACGTAGACGCGATTATAAAAAAGTTTAACAGAAGTCTGTACAGTCTTCGTTTTTTACGTCAGTATACCATCGACACTTTGCGCAAAAGGCTTGCTGAGGCGTTGCTATTCCCTCATGTGGATTACTGTTCTGTTATTTTGCTGGATGTCTCTCAGGAGTTGAGAAACTGCATCCAAGTTCTGCAGAACTCATGTGTGAGGTACGTGATGTGCTTGAGGAGGGATGGTCACGTCTCTACCCACAAAACTGCCCGGGGCTGGCTACGCACTGATTCAAGGAGACATTATTTCATGGCTGTACTAATGTACAAAATCGTGTGTATGAAAACACCTGACTGTCTGCAGTGTCTCTTCTCCAGATATATGCCTAGGGGTCCTGTAAGGGGAGAGACAAAAGAACTCGCGATCCCTTGGATGCGTACCGAAACAGGCAGGCGCTCTTTTCAGGTCCAAGGTGCGCATCTTTGGAATTCTTTGCCTGCCGAGATATGTTACGTTTCGTCGCTCGGCAGGTTTAAATCAGCGGTGGGGAAGCACCTACTAAACATAGATTGACGTATACACGTATGCTATGGGATGTTACTGAATGTTAATTTATTTTGTAGTGTCCCATATACTCAATTTTTAACTGTATGCGTGTATTTATTGGCTTTAATGTAAGTATGAATGGTCTGTTATGTAAGTATGTATGGTTTTATGATGTCCCTTTTACTTTTACTTTTCGACTGAAAGATATGAGACTGATTTTTGCGTATTTTATTTTGTATTAGTGTATTATTAAGCTGTAACTGTGATATCACTTATGTATTCTGACTTACAATATCAGTATTTAATCTGTAATCGACTGTGATATCGCAAAAAGTGAATTTTTGTAGCAATATTGTACTATGATTGTATTTCTTTTATATGCATTTACAGCATTGTAATTTTTTGTTTTACTACAAAATAAATTTATATGTATCTATCTATCTATCCTTCTTTCGATTTCTTAGCTTTAGCATGCTGCACGATGAGAAAATCCAATGAGGTTTTTGTGATTTCTTTGCTCAGCTCAAACCGCGCTTTCTTGCGTGTGAGCGAGGGTGGAGAAGCTTTCTTCCTTGCTCCTGATCACCCTTTTTTCCTGGCGAACTCCGCCCTTGGCCTGCTGCTTGCTGCCAATTTCTTCGAAAAGTTTTGTCAGCGTTATTTAGCTTGCCTGGACGATATATTATATCGAAGTTGTATCCACGTAGCTCCGTCTTCAGCCTGTTGAATCTCAAATCCGGTTTTTTCGTCGTGTGATAGTGTTTTAGCGGCTCATGATCGGTAACTACCATGAATTTTCGGCCATATAAATAAAGTCTGAATTGCTCCTTTGCGAACACTATTGTTAGCGGCTCCTTGTCGTATGTCGGGTAACGAAGTTCGCTACCTTTCAGGCATCGTGAAGCATATTCGCATGGCCGATCTTTGCTAACTTCCCCTTGACTCAAAATTGCGCCTATCGCGTAATCTGACGCGTCCGTGATGACGATGAATGGCTTCGCAAAATCAGGAGCCGCCAACACTGGCTCGCTGCACAGTGCATTTATCAATTTTCGAAAAGATTCCTCTTGTTCTTCTCCTCCGCTGAATTTTGCAATTCGCCTTAATAGTTGCGAAAGTGGGTGCGCTATTTTCGCATAGTCCTTGATAAAACGGCGATAATAGCTTACGAGCCCCAAAAACTGTTTTATCTTTTTCGTGTTCGTTGGTGTTGGGTATTTTTGCACCGCCTCCATCATTTTCGGGTCCGTTTTTATTTGTCCGTGGCCAACTATGTGTCCCAAAACGCGAGCTTCAGTTTAAAAAATTGACACTTTTTTGGCTCTATCGTCATGTTTGCGTCTTCCAGTCTCTTGAGAAGCCTGTGAAATCGCGTTCCGTACTCTTTCAAGTCTGTTGCAAAGATCATAATGTCGTCTAAATATACCTCCAGCTCGCGCCCTTTCAAGCCTGCAAGTGCGAGGGACATCGTTCTTAAAAATGTATTATATTTGGCGATTCACTGAGCCCCATCGGCATTCTTTTATATTGGTATTGGCCATGCGGACCCGCACAAGCTGCTTTCTGCCTATCTGCTTCTTCTATTTCGACTTGATAAAGTCCTTGTCTGAGATCGACAACCGTGATGTACCTTGATGCCGCTAAATTATCTAAAATGTCGCTCTGGAATGGGAGCGGGTGGCAGCTGCCAACAGTTATTTCATTTAAGAGGCGAAAATCCGTGACCACGCGCCAGCGCTTATTTCCTTGCGCGTCTGGCTGTTTTGGCAGGATCCATGTATTTGATGAATATTGAGACGTGGATGGCTCAATAATTCCTTGATTTAATAATTTGTCGATCTCGATCTGCATTTGCTCCTTTAAAGCAGGCGGATATCTGAAATGTTTTGCTTGTACTGGTTTACTCGACCTCGTCTCTACTTTATGTTTTATCAAGTGCGTTGCGGGCAGTGGTTCCCCTTCTAAGCCGAACACATATGGATTTTCTTTAATTAATTCTCGCACGTGCTCCATTTCCTCCTCGTTGCAGTTGGAAGTGTCTACTTGCTGCACGATTTTTTCCGTTCTCTCTTCTATTTCTTCGCGCTTGTTGCTCTCATTTATCTCGAACAAGCGCCCGATTAATGCTTTAGATTCACCTTGTCTATCTGTTTTGTCGTCCTCACCGACAATTTCAAAATTATTCTTCTTTGTAGTTGCGCACGCATTCAGGTTCACTTGAGGGACCTGGATTTTCACCTCCTTCGCCGTTGTATTGATACATGCCGCGTAGATTTTTCCGTCACGATTTTCTCCAATAAAATTCCCGAATAAAACGCCCTCTCCTACATCTTGTAGTGGGACCCAGTCAACTTTTGCGTCTGTGTTTCTTACTCTGGCATAAATGATCCTGCGCATCCTGGGGGGGATTTCGAAGCGTTCCTCCCTCTCTAGGGGGATTTTCACTCCGTTTAAAATTATTTCCTTCTCTTTCGTATTTATATGACCTTTTAATTGGTTCATAATGTTCCAGCCAATAATGCCTTCCGCTTCAATGGGAAAGTTATCGGGGACTAGATGCATTGTACATGCAGTGTTAAGCAGTTTCATTTCTGCTTTGCTTGTTGTAGCCGTTACCCCCGGTGTGATGCCTCTGATCTCTATGCTTGTCTGTTTGCCCACATGAACACTTTTTTGTAGCTGATTTTCTTTGATAATTGAAATGTCTACGCCTGTATCAATGAGAAATGTGGCCCTCTCGTTCTTTAAAACTTCGCTCGCATTGTGCTTGTTCTTGCGGCCAAGCTACCTGCGCATATGGTTGCCTCCGGCTGTGCGGCTCTGTGCACAGCGGTGGTGCCGATGCTGGCAGGGAGCCGAAATATGCATGCTCTGTCTGTTCTTGCCTCTGGTCTAAAACTTGCGCGTTCGGCGTTAACGTAAATCCTAAGGCTTGCGCTTGCAGTAGCAGGCCCAAGAAAGGCGTGTTGTTTGGCACACTAGTTGAGTGCCCGTTTGCGGTTTCCTTTACGCCTTGCGAATTCGTCGGCATACCCATGCTGCGTTGCTGCATGATTTCTGCGTTGCTTTCTAGCAGAAACCTTTCTGTGTTCGATGCTGGAATTCTGTCCCAGTCGTCACCCGCTTCCCTGGTTGCTTTTCCTGCTGTTTTCCCGTGTGCGCCTTGCATTATCGCCGCCGTTCTCGAGGCCCGATTGAGCTCCGCTGCTCTACTGTTTTTCTCATTGTTATTTTCCATTTCTTCTCCACCGCACGATGCCTGTGCGAACTTCTTCCTTTTTCCACTGTTTCGTAGAGGTCTTCCTCTGAACGGTCGCGACGGAACTTATTGTAATTATCGATACCCTCCCGAATCGCTGCTCTTGTTCTTTCGTCGTATCTACTTAAATACTGTGTATACTTGTCTGTTTTGGCATTCGTATGTCTATTGTACGTGTATTCGTCCGACTGTGTTTCTTCACTCCTATCAGTGATTTCCGGCGAGAGGGAACGTGCGCGGTCCCTCAATTTTTCGCGTTTCGCGTTCAAAAATTTGTCGCTCTTCGACCGCGAGAAAATTCGTGCGAAAGCCATTTCTCTTCTATTCTATCTTAATTTTAGTGTGGTTTTTTTTTCTTACCCGCGCTTCCTACTTAGTGCAGCGATTTGAACTGCGAGGATCGTCGAGGGGATTGCGATGCCTTTGGTCATCCTTCCTCTCCTTCCTTCCTTCCTGTCCTCTGGTTTCGATTGGTTCTGCGGGGTACCATGTCCGCCGTAGATTTCCTGCTGCGTTTCATGATTCCCGCACTTCCGTATCTCACGCACGCTGTTTTTCGCGTCAATTTAAAGTGACTTTTTTTTTTAAATTCCCGAAAACAATTGTATAAAATTTAATTGATGAACAAAAGTAAAAGATAAAAAAAAATTTCCGAGATAACCGTACGCTCTGAGCGCTTGCCCCTCGAACACCGCGCACTTAGCACCAATTGTTACGTGGGGATGTTCGGTTCGGGGCTCGTTATCAGGAATTCATGTAATAAAGACAGGTGTTCAGTATAAGTCGTGTATTCAGTTAAGTTAGTCCGCGAGAGAAATGTAGGCCGCGTCGCAGTGTCCTCCAGACTCCTCGAGTCGCATTCCTCGCGGCTCGAGCTGACCTCGGTTTCCTAAGTCTCTCCGTATGGAGGGAGATTGGATCTTCTCACGCGAGTCAGCAGGATCGTGTCCGACGATCCCGCTTATCTCGCGTGATAGTCCAATTCGACGTAGGGTAGGTATCAAGTAGGCGCTGGTTGTGCGTGGGAACGCAGCAGCCAAGTCGCGTACGTGACAATAGATAGAACTTTAAAAGATGTTTGTTTGAATGACTTTTCATTTAGTAATAAATTGATCATTTTAGGTGAAGATTTTCGTCACATTTTACCAGTTTTAAAATATGGTTTTAAAAATAGAATAATAGAAGATACAGTTAAATACTCTATATTATGTCATTTTTTTTAATTTTAAGATTAAAAAATATATACATTCTAAAGATTCAGAATTTTCTTCTTTTTTATTAAATGTTGGAGAAGGAAAAATAAAATCTTTCATTATACTTTATAGTTGGAAAACTCATAACATCTGTGAAAAAATTTATGGAAGTATTGATAAAAATTTTTAAATAGAGTAATATTGGCATCTCATAACGAGGATATTAATATACTTAACGAAAAGTAACTTATAGTATAGATTATGCCACTCACGAAGGAGTTGATCAATCATATGATAAGTATTCATTTAAACTGTCCAATTGAAATTTTAAACGATATTAGAGAAGGTCTTCCACCACATAAATTAGAACTTAATAATGATATTGTAATGTTAATTAGAAATTTATAGTTGACGGATTATGCAACGGTACTCGACTAAAAATAAAAAGATTGTTTAAATATAATATTGAAATTGAAATAATTACAGGGGAAAAAATCGGCAATATATAAATACATGTGATTCTATAAATTTACCTTTTGATCTCTACAGAAAACAATTTCCTATGGTATTAGATTTTGCTATAACAATTAATAAATCCCAAGGTTAAAGTTTTTATAGTATATGGTAATATATACGAAGACCGTTATTTTCACATGGACAACTATACGTAGCGTTATCCCGATGTAAAAATTTTAATAATGTTTATATTCAAATAGAATTTGAAAATAAATCTGAAATTCATAATATTGTTTGGACAGAAATTTTAGAAGAATAATAAATCTTATGTAGAATGAAGTAGATTTTGCTAATAGATGAAATTTTTTTTTTATTATATACTACTAAAAGAGAAGATATTGTAGTTTATTTAAACTATTTCTTTAATCTAAATTTAACTGAGTTTTTTTAACATGATTGTCAATCAAAATGAAAACTGAAGAACTAAATGAATTAAAAAAAATACAAAAATTAATCTAAGAGATAGAAGAACATTTAAAAAATGAAAATGATTTCGTAAATTATTATAGCCATTTCTATTATGATAATTTACAAAAATTA
Organism: Megastigmus stigmatizans; assembly: GCA_900490015.1. Taxonomy (NCBI): domain Eukaryota; kingdom Metazoa; phylum Arthropoda; class Insecta; order Hymenoptera; family Megastigmidae; genus Megastigmus; species Megastigmus stigmatizans. The sequence continues at coordinate 855 of UELV01095393.1, read as the reverse complement.
GTCAAAAATAAATAAATGATTAAAATATATTTTACGTTTACACTTTTTTAATAAATTATGAAGGAGGACAAAAAAATAAATTACCTTATTGCGATACTTGACTGTTTTCATTATTCCAATATAACGTAGTGGATTTAATTACTTTTATATCCTCGAATACCAAAAATTAATGAGGAGGGCATGAGAAGGGGGAGGAGGGGGCTTAAGAGAAAAAAATAACGTAAAAAATGAATCGATATTCCATTATTTTGAGGAGGGGCCAAGGAGGGGGCCAGCAGGGGTCGTAGAGGGGAAGAGGAGGGACTGCGTCTTAAATTTTCTCTTACAACTATATAATATATATTATATTTTTATAGAGAAATGTTACTTTAATTTATAAATTAGTATTTAACTAAAAAAAATCTTCCGACGATCAAAAAATCATTTATTACACAGGCCCACAAAAAAAAAAGTATGTGGTTCTGGGATGGAGACTAACTTTTTCTTTCGTATTTTTTCCTGCTGAATCCGAATTCGTCAAAAAAAATGGGGCTTCCGGGGCAAATTTTTAAGATAACCTCAAAAAACTGTCGAAAACGCCGTGTCGGTAGTAAGAGCTTGAGCAGAATAAAAAAATTATTTGCTTCACATCAAAAATACTTTTTTCCTATGTATTTTGGCCTGCTTAATCCGAATTTGCTATGTAAAAAGAGGTTTGACCAATGGATTCAGAGATAACCTCAAAAAACTTCTGAAATATCTCATGCACGAGAACTAAATTGGTTTACGCTTGCGTACACGTTTGTCATCGAACGACCTATGTAAAGCATTTTTACGTCGCTTTTTGTTATTAGATTGTGCATCTCTTTTTAGCAT